>PVKU01013649.1:0-27537 GCA_004027475.1 Anoura caudifer
GAAGGACCATTTTTTGTTGAACAAACACTTCTCCAAGGAGGACATACAGAGGGCCCAGAGACATATGAAAAGATGCTCAGCATCACTAGCCATTAGAGAGATGAAAATTAAAACCACAATGAGATACCACCCCATACTGGTCAGAATGGCCATCATAAACAAAGCAACAAACAACATGTTTTGGAGAGGTTGTGGAGAAAAGGGAACCCTAGTGCACTGTTGTGGGGATTGCAGACTAGTACAACCACTATGGAAAAGAGTATAGAGCTTTCTCAGAAAATTAAAAACGGAACTGTCTTTTGACCCAGCAATTCCACTGGTAGTATTATATCCTAAGAAGCCTGAAACACCAATCCAAAAGAACCTATGCACCCCAATGTTCATATCAGCACAATTTACAATAGCCAAGTGCTGGAAGCAACCTAGGTGCCCATCAGTATATGTATGGATCAAAAAACTGCAGTACATTTACACAATGGAATACTATGCAGGAGACAGAAAGAAGGAGCTCCTACCCTTTGCAACTGCATGGATGGAACTGGAAAGCATTATGCTAAGCAAAATATGCAAGACAGTGAAAGACATATACAATATGATCTCACCTTTAACAGGAACCTAATTAACAAAACAAACAAACAAACAAGCACAATATAAACAAAGACACTGAAATTGAGAACAGGCTGACAGTGAACAGAGGGGAGAGGGGAGGGAATTTCAGGGGGAAAAGTGAAGGGTTTGCAGGGACAATTATAAAGGACCCATGGACAATATTGGGAGAGGTGGAAATGGGAGGGATGTGGGGAGGGTGAGGGCTGGGGGCTGGGTGGGCTGGGATAGGAGTAAAAGGCAGAAAACTGTACTTGAACAGCAATTAAAATAAAGAAGTCACAATCTAAGAAGTTTGAAGAACATGTGAGAGCAATGTCTTGCATTAATTTGACTTTGTCAATAAAAAAATGAAAAGAGAAGCAACTATATGGAAAAACATGTTTGCCAATGATACCTCGGACAAGGCTTTGATCTCCAAAATATATAAAGAACTCACACAACTCCACTCTAGAAAGACAAAAAAAAAAACAATTAAAAAATGGGCAAAGGACTTGAACAGACATTTCTCCAAGGAGGACATACAGAGGGCCCAGAGACATATGAAAAGATGCTCAGCATCATTAGCCATCAAAGAGATGAAAATTAAAACCACAATGAGATACCACTTCACACTGGTCAGATGGCCACCATAAACAAATCAACAAGTGTTGGAGAAGATACGGAGAAAAAGTACCCCCAGTGCACTCTTGTTGGGAATGCAGACTGGTGCCACCACTGTGGAAAACAGTATGGAATTTCCTCAAAGCAGTAAAAATGGAACTGTCTTTTGACCCAGCAATTCCACTGCTGGGATTATATCCTAACAGCTCTGAAACACCAATCCAAAGGAACCTATGCACCCCAATGTTCATAGCAGCACAATTTACAGTAGCCAAGTGCTGGAAGCAACCTAAGTGCCCATCAGTAAATGAGTGGATCAAAAAACTGTAGTACATTTACACGATGGAATACTATGTAGCAGAGAGAATGAGGGAGCACCTACCCTTTGCAACAGCATGGATGGAACTGGAGAGCATTGTGCTAAGTGAAATAAGCCAGGCGTTAAGGGACAAATACCGTACGATCCCGTCTTTAACTGCAACATAATCAACAAAAGAAAAAAGCAAACCAAATATAACCAGAGACTTTGAAATTATGAACAATCTAGCAATAACTAGAGGGGAGGGGGGAAAGAACAGTGGGGAGAAGGGTTTTCAGGAACTACTATAAAGTATACAGGGACAAAACCAAGGAGGAGGGTGGAAGAAAGGGAGGGAGGTGAGTTTGTCTGGTGTTGGGGGGAGGGGTGGGGGCAAATGCAGGCAATTGTAATTTAACAACAAGAAAATAATTTTAAAATAAAGAAACACTAAAAAAACATATTTTGGGAAATGTATGATGTTCTCAGCCTGGCCATCCAATAGCTCCTATTGTATTTATTGACCCATGGAAATTATGAGACATGTAGACAAAGTATTTTGTGCAAAGATGCTCATCACTGCAGTTCTTATGTTGATAAATTGAAAATAAACTAAAGGCACAACAATGGGTGAATCCATCACATAACGAATTTGTATAAAATAATGTAAAGCTCTGACAATGTACTAGGCACTATCAATTAGTAGTGAATGAAACAAAGTTCCTGCCCTCATGGACCTTGCACTGTAGTAGAAGACAGGGCCAAGAGGCACAAATAAGTAATTAGAAATTGTTAGAAATACTAAAAAGAAAATGAACTGGGTGATGAGATAGAGAAACTGAGAGATTACGTTTGGGGAGGTGTGGTCTCTCTGCAGTGATGACTTTTGACTGAAACTTGAAATATTTCAATGGATTAGTTTTGCAAATAGCAGCAGGAAGAATGTTCTAGACAGTGCAATAAAAGTACAAGAACCAATACACAGGAAAGTTTGGTGTGATAAAACTGAATTTCCCAGACTCCCTTGCAAGCAATACCTCACATAAGACCTCAATTTTATAAAGTAGATTTGGAAAGTTAATAGTATCAATGGAAAGGTATTTTCAAAAACTTAGTTATGCAAATGATTCTGTGAGCTTGCTACCATGTATCTTTTTTCCTTGAAACCCTAGGGGATAATAAAATAAATAAATATTCAACTGGAAATAAAAAGCGTGTGTACTAGAAAATAGATATTATTTGAAGTGAAATGATGAATAAAGAAAACATAGTTTATTTGTTCAAGGCAATCATAAAAACAAAATAATTTATTTGCTAAACAAATATTTTCTCCATGTCAAACACTGTCCTTAGTGCTAGGATTAAATCAGGTAATAGAACAGGCCATCCCTCTTCCATCATGGAACTTGGAATGGGAAAGCAGAAAATTAACAAATACCTCTGACTTCACAAGAAATTGATGAGAAACCAATGTCTTCCTAAATATTTCATGAGGTCAGGTGAGAACAGTTATTATGTGGTATATTATGTGGGAAGACAACTGGGTCATTCCTGTATTTCCTCTTCTCCCACCCAGGCACTCTCCTCCTTTCCTAGATCCTTTCCAGCATCTTTATGTCTCCTTTCCCCATGCAGGAAGGCTTAGTTCTCCCAGTTGTACCTTCAAGCCCATTATCTCTATTAGAGCAAACAAATTACTATTTTTAAAACCCACAATCCTTAGGAATTAGAAGCCTATCATTTTTTTTTTTTCATTTCACACTGAGTAATCACTTGAGAGTCAAGAGAGATGTCAAGAGACAGGAATACCACATAGGATGCAAGTCAAAGGATAAAAACAGAAATCAAATACAAGTCATGGGGGGAAAAAAACCCAAGCCCCTTGAAGTTAAAGCCAATTTTATCTTTGTTAGAAAGACTCTTGTGTTTCTTCTCAAGTAGGGAACTTTCTTGGCTTGGGATGATTTGTGGAGCAAGCAGGCAGATAGTAGGTAGAGGGAATGAAGGCAGAGCAGTGACCCTTCAGCATTACCTACCTGAGTGAATTCACTGTTTCCCTACTCATGCACCTGTTACTTCACCCTGAATATGTGGCATATCTTCCAAGTGTCCCAATATCCTGCTGCATGTGGCCTTTCACAGTTACTATTGCCTATCATCAAAATGTCATTGCTATTCTGACACATGACTACAGAAATTTATCCCAGAATAAACCAAATGAAGAAAATATGGCATTGTATTTGACATATATTAGTTTTGTTTTTAACAATCAAATCAGTTTAACATTTATTCTCTCTTCAATGTCCTGGATGCTATGCAAAAGCAGAAAGATACGCCTCCTGGTATTTTGTCGTGAATCAAACCAGAGAGTAAAACTCATCAGACACGTCTAGTTTAGCTCAGCAGTGCATTATCACATTTTAGGACAGCTGATATATTCTCATATGTCCCTAGGTTAGTTCCACATTTAGCACATTGCAGTAGGTTCACCATCAAAAGAATTTCACTTGGCAGGAAAAGCCACCTTTTCTGAAGTCGCTGAGCTTCTTAGTAATAGAGCTTTCTCATGTCACTCCTGCACTGTCATTCTGGGGCTGACATGCACCAAAAAAGGGAAGCTCAAACACTGGTGCTCTGCTGCCAAAACAACATCCAAATCTAGTGATCTAGTCCCAAGAAGTCCAATTTCCTTTTTGTCAGTTTAATAGTTTTTGAAGAACTGGAAATCTGCCACCTCAAATTGTCCTTGTCCATCTGTGCAGTAGTCAGATAAAGCGGCGGTATGATTGCTTCTGTGAGTGTTAGCAAGCAGGAAGAAGGTGGTAAGTCAGCTATTGATGTTTCTTCAGGCCCAGAGAAAGCCTTGAGATCAGACCTCTTGTTGCTATCACAGATGGTTGTAGGAGGCAACAGGGAATTGAGAATATGGTTACAGCTGTGAGTCGGGGGATATGGGGGGAATTTTCACTTTTTTCTTTATATACTACTGTATTCAATTTGATAAAATAATGTATTTTGTTGTATTTAAAAGAAAATGCAAGAATGAAAATATACATTATTTTTCTAATTTCCTTTTTATGACTTTTTAGTGCAAAGAAGCAGATCATTCTTCTGATCACAAAAGCCTACTCATCAGGGTAAAGAACAAGACAGAAACACCATCCTAAGCACTCAAAGGTTTAAACTTCTCTGTTTGGGTACGTAAATGTCTGCCAGATATTTCATGCATCCCTTGTGGCCTAATATACACACTAACAAATCATTATATAATGAGATCTATGGTGTTAAATGATTTTGAGTTAAAATCAAAAGAATGGAAAGAATTAAGCTGTAAATTTAAAAAGTAATAAAAATAATAACTCAAAGCCTTAGTAAAAGAAGAGGAAGAAAATGCAAGTATTAAAAAGTTAATTGGTTAAAATTAGTGAAATGTATTAATAAGTTCAACAGTGTGTTCTTTAAAATATAACCAAAAGAAAGATAAAACTCAGATATTTACAAAGAGAAAAAGTAAAATCTTACAAAATTAAAAAATGCTGTTGAAAATAAAAAATAAAAGAAAATTAAAACACTTTTCATTAATAATAAAGAGCTATATAGTAAATAGCAATGTAATTTGAAAATTATAACAAGTAATACAATTTGAAAATTATAACAAGTAATTTTGAGATAAAGCATAAATTAGTAAGACTTATTGCAGAAGTAGAAGGTATGAATTCACAGTTGTGTACCAAGCATCCACTTTGACCCACACTGCATTCTTCACAAGATTTGTGGAGCAAGAGAAACTTATAGGAGTATGAAATTTATGCTGCCTACTGTGACATGAGTAACAAATAAAGTGCTTTGTCTCTGACCCAGGAAGCTCATATGTCCTGTCAGCACCCATGAAACTGGCAGACTAACTTGTTAGCTTGCAAGAAGGGTAAAAGACTCAGACACTTTATGTTCTAAACACAGTTATGTTTTGTCACCAGTGTCTTCCCTACACTAAATACCATGCCTCACATTACGGTAAAACAATAAAGACTAAAAAAAAAAAAAAAACTATGATTACAAAAATGTTATTTTTAAAACTACGCTGTCCTGGCTGGCTCAGTTGATTGGGTATCATCCCTCAAACTGAAAAATCTCAGGTGCTATTCTCTGTTCGGGGCATATACACAAGGAAACTGATTGATGCTTCTCTGTCACATCAATGTTTTTTTTTTTTTCCTTCTCTCCCTCCCTTCCCCTCTCTCTAAAATCAACAATCAGTTCTGCAGGTGAGAATAAATAAATATATATTTATAGTATTTAATAATATATATGTATATTTGGTATATGCATATATACAATATTAACATACATATATTCAGTATTTAGTTATTATTATGCCCCTAAATCCAGGCATAGTTAGCCACAATCTACATTGGGACCCTAGGGCACAAAGAATACCTTTCTCTCAAATACTTCATCACATTGTACAATAAATATTTATTCACTTATTTATATCATCTGCTAGACTATGAGCTTTTCAAACACCTAAACATCTAGTACATAGTAGGTACTTAAAAAATGTTCAGGAAACTGATTTTTAAAATGCCATTTATGTGCACATCACTATGACAGCAATCTTCATATTCTTGATCATCAAAGCAAAGCAACTTGGAAACACGAATTTCCTTTTAGACAATTCTACTGACAATCCATCTAACAACAGAGAAATCTTATTGAAATACATTTTCTTTGTGTGAATGCACTCATATTAATTTTGGGCTTTTGTGGAGGTCTCAGATTTAAATGTTTATAATACATAAGTAGGCAAGCTTGAGAGCTGGTAACAGCTTAAAGCACAGCATGGGCACCAAAAATGTCTCAGTATTAAACACTTCATGGTGAGACTACCTGCCTAACATTCTATTTTGCCCTCACCTCCTTCCATTTACCTAGAATTATCCCTAATTGTACAAAAGTCTGTATGATGCTGCCTTTTCTTTGACATTGTGTGAAGATGTCATTTTTTCCAAGTATAGTGCAATACACTTTAGAGAAATTTGCCAGGTATATTTCCCCTTTAGACACAGACAAGGTAAAAGCAGCAGCTACCAAAGCAAGTTAAAACAGTGAGTCAGGTAGCCACCTATCATTTGTCAATGGTGTATTTGTTATGCACTATTTTGGCTTCTTTAAATTATCTTCCTGGAAGATAGGTACGAAAGTATTCAGGGTAAGGTGGAATGCATTTTATTAATAATCTCCTCTCACATAAAATGTATGCACAGGGCATGTTTAGATTTGTAGATCTAAAGTGAATTTGTGAAAATATTGATTGTAAACAATAGTGAAGCAAACATAATAGTATTTGGTATTCTTGATGAATACGCAAATGTTTAAGAAAATGCATAGAACATTTGTTTTATTAGTTAATGGTATTTTTATGCAGATAATGTAACAATGCACTCTTATTATCTTATTTAATCTTCAAAACAAATCTGAGAAGTAATATAGTAGCTAAGATATTGGGGTTGGAAGTCAGATTGCTATATTCAAATCCCTGGATGGACTGTGACAAAGAGAAGACATGATTCCTTTCCATCCACTTTGTGTCTCAAGGAGGTCACATCAAATAGTGAAGGGATGAACAGTTTTTAACAAAAATATATCTTTTCATTTTTTAAAATGGATCTATCCTGATTGTAGTGCTTTTGATGGACTCCTGGAAAAAACTTTTTTCTAGGAATGTATTTTTATAAATCAAATATTCTTAAATTCAACATTTAGCAGATATGTTTTCTTTTAAAGTCAGATACTTTTCAAAAAATATTGGTTTTACATTTTATGGATTAGAGTGCATGTCATTATTTCTCCTAGATCCTGAATTTTTCATGTAATAATTGCTTTACCAGGTCACATTAAGCCTAAATGACCATCAAAATTAGATTAATAAATTTAGGATTTACAGCTAACCAGACTCAAATACTGCTCTTCCCAATAACCATTCAACAAGGTTATCATACGCTATTGTTTAGCTATTAATTGCTCTGGTACCCAAAGATACTATTTAGTCATCTTAAACAGCAAAATAAGACAATTTCAGCATTATCACTTATCACCTACCCGTGGTTTTAGCTATTGAGGCTAAGGGAGAATTTTTCCCCACCAGGAACTAAAGCGCCCCCAAAAGAAACCAGTTCTTTCAGTCCGATGGTTCCTCATTTTTTGAGGAATTTGAGTTACATGCTCCATGGGCTGTGTTGGAGGTAATTTCAAAGCTACTAGTCCATGTCATGTTCAAAGGCATGTTCTCCACTAATCATGTACAAACATGTTATATCTGTCCAGCTGAAGGGTGAGTTCCTGATTCACCTGGAGGTCTTTCCTTGATCCCAGTCCCCATAATAGGAGCATGATATGTTTTCCTTCATTATTTAAGAAAAGTATTTCCTAGTCCCTGATGCTTGACTATTAGCTCAAATTCTTGCCACCATTTCTTCACAGATACAACAGCCCTTTGGGGGGACTAGAAAGCTAGTGAACATCTACTATATCCCATACCATCTGAAGTGATCATGCAGATGAAAGCTGCAACCCCTGGCCTGACTACAAATAGTGTCAAAAATAGTGGATTCACAGATTTAGAAAAAAAAAAATGCGTGTGGCTAACCACACAACTTTATTTTTTCTGGTGTTCTGGATCCTTCTGCCTCAATCCTAAGTTTGTTTCTCTGATATTTCACAGTACAGAAAAACTCTGGAGACTTTAAAATTGATTATTCTATATTTTTTTCAAATAAGACATCTGGAAGGTTGAAAATAGCACTTGCTTCAAATTTTGTGCCAGTTTGAACAAACTACTATGACATTAATGCTGTTTTATTGGGTACATATAAAATAAGTCCCCAGGAGCAGTGCATTTAAATTAGAGGAAGGAAATTGTTAGAGGATATAATTTGTAGATGGAGAGATATAATTGAAAAGACTGAGGAACAATCCAATTCAATCTTGTCTTATTCTCTTGCCTCACAGGGAATAAAGACACATCCCAAATCATTTCTCTTTTTTTCTTCTATCTAAAATGCTGTAACCAGAGAAATGAGAAGTTAGGGGAAAAGAGCTCCTGACATTTTTACTAGAAACATTTCTTTTGCATTATGTCTGCTGCCCTTGAAGTATAAGTATTATAGAAACAAATATTGTGATTTATTCATATGTATCTCTCTCATAAATGTCAACACAAGGTGTTGAATATTTAAAGTTACCAATAACAGTATATTTAATAAGTAATTATATGAACTAACCTCTCTATGCCCAAGTCACCAGAGTAGCCATAAAAAGAGCAGTTTTTGAGAATACATTTCTAGGCCAGGAGAATCAAATTTATTTAGAATTGTGTCTTAGACATCTAAAATGCCATTTTAAATGTTTTAATGTTTATCCAGACATTGATTACTTTTGAAGGAAGAGAGTGTGTCCAGATTCGGGATGAGACACATGGTTTCTGGCATGGCTGCATATTTCAATTTCTTGGCCTGAGTGTTCAACCTTTTAGCAACTCATGTCATACATGGCTTTGTGTGGTTTTCTTAACCTGTGTTTTATTTAACAACACATTGTTTTTTAACTATAGAATAAAAGTACTAATTTATACAAAAGTAAGGACTGTTAATAGCTTAAAGTGTTTATCTTATATGCATAAATATATATTCAAAGAATATCAGATTTTTTAAGTGTGTACTTATGCCCATGAAATCCATTTAGTCCTTAACCTGTGTCTACTTGGGGACCATTGCACATTCTCCCTCTGTTGTGCCTGCATCCATAGCTTCTGCTGATGGTGCTAATCAAAGTAGCCCTTTCTGGTCAGGCCAATCACTAGAGACCTTGGGGAGAGAAATATACGCAGAATAAGCAGAATGATCCTGTGGTCCTAACTTTCTTAATCAGGTATTTCAAAAATTAGATCATGAGCTACTTCAGAAAGCTGGTTAGAGAGCATATGCCCCCTCCCCAAACCATAGTTTTCTTATTACTGGTCCAAAATCTTATCCATGAGACCTAGAGATCTCAACCTCATTAGAGCCAAACAATTAAAAATACAATATATTTTATGAAAGAAATTAACTCCACTCAAGGGTAGAGCCTAAAGTCATACAGTAGTTAGAGATTTTTGAACTAGAAATCCTAAGGTGAATGACTTTAAGGGCTAATGTGGGGAATTGAGATTCTCTGAAACACTGTGGTTTCCTTGCTGGGTAGCATCTAAGAGTCATTTGTCATTTGATATGATTTCTATTTGTTTCACTGAAGTCAATGTTTCAAGTGAAGATATCCACATCAGGCAGCTGGACTCTCAATGGGAAAGTTCTTCCTTGGTTTTGCCTGGAAATAAAATCACTGGAAGAGTGACAGGCATGCTGCACTGTCACATCCCATCAGGAGCCTGAGAACTAGGGGAGGAACTGTCCAAGCACAGTTGACAGCACTAGCAGTAGATGGCAGAGACAACCTGACAACTCACTAATGCGATGGGTGTTCAGTAGAAGAGTATGATTCAGGAGTTTCCAGAAGGTTGGCACGTTATAGAAAGATCAGGAACTATGGAGGGACTTCCTACCACCTCCCTGTTTCACCCTCTTTCACTCCAGAAGAGTAATTGAATACAGGCTATTTTTTTTCACATTGACTATAATTTTATTATAAGATATTGAATTTCTATTGAATTTCTATTTCTATTGAATTATTTAGAAAGTGATGGGTTTATTTTAAGCATTTTTATCATTTTGTATTGTTCAAATAAATACAGTTGTCCCCATTTTTCCACCACTACTTTCCCCCACCCCACCTACCCCTACCTCCCAACCTCAATCCTACCCCTCTTTGGCTTTGTCCTTGGGTCCTTTATACATGTTATTTGATGACCCTTTCCCTCATTCCCCCATCATCCCCCTCCTTCCTCCTCTCTAGTTACTGTTAGTTTGTTCTTTATTTCAATGTTTTTGGCTACTTGAATTCTCCCCAGAACAGATTCCAGAACAGACAATACAAACCAGGCAGGACAGATCAAAGACATCAAACAAACAGCAGAAGCCAAGAGGTAAACCCAAGTCAAATCAAACACCATCTCCACTGTGAAACAGAATAGGAGGAACCTGATGATAATCATAACAATAAATATATACCACTTTGCCATTTAAAAATAACTTTTCTTTCTTTCTTTTCCTTCCTTCCTTCCTTCCTTCCTTCCTTCCTTCCTTCCTTCCTTCCTTCCTTCCTTCCTTCCTTCCTTCTTCTTCTTTCTTTCTTTCTTTCTTTCTTTCTTTCTTTCTTTCTTTCTTTCTTTCTTTCTTTCACTGTCATGAAGAAACAGGCAGAGCAATTAGGTTAGATAAATTGTGAGTCACTTCAGCTGGTATAGTATTCCAAGCTCTATTTGTTTTTGTCCTCACAAGTCCAAGGAAGACACCTCTGGACTGGATATTGGAGTCCATTCAAATCCCTCTGCTAGTTATAAGGTTTGCACAGAGAACTGATACTTGTACCCATGTGGTTTTAGTATTATTTGTTTGAAAAAAGCTACTTAAAAAACTATAAATGCCTTTCTCCACCAGGATGCCTATTCTGCGTCTATGACTAATTGAACAGAAAAGATAACTGTGGGAAAAATGCAATGACCAACACAACATTGAAAAAGGGAATGTCCCATTTCTCAATGGGTAAGTCTGCTTGAATTTTCTGTACTTCTAAAAGACTTGAAAGGACTAATTATTAAGTGATTTTTAAATTTTATGTCATTTGAAAGAAGAATAATCTCACCAGAATTTTGCAGCAGTTGTTCAATATTCAGAGAGAACATTAAGCTCCTCAGAGGAAAGGATTTGTACAAATATAATAATATGGCATAATGAACCTCATTGACAAAGAACAACATGACATTTTTAACTTGGCAATGTTTTAAGTGTATCCTCATAAATGAAACTTTCATTTCTAATATCAGTCAGCAGGAATTTCACTACATTAAACTCACTGCTATAAATACAAATTTATTAGAAATGAACTCTGTTCATAACTATTGAAAAACAACTTATAAAGAGATACTTCATGATTGATACATTTTATTGGACTTTATACCAGTTAGTTGAAGCTTGCAGGCAATGATTAAAAACTATCCTAACCACAACCTATCAAACAAAGCTATTTCAAATTTACTATCTTTATCTTTATAATTTTATCCTGAGAGACCACAGAGAATGAGAGTGCTTAGTAGGTCACATTTGGTGGGTGTAATTGGTGCTGCAGGATAAACCTGCAGCCCACAGAGGCAATAGGAGATGACATCTGAGGAAGGAAGCAGTGACAGGTAGACTGCATCAGTCACTGGGCTATTGAGAAAGCCAAACTGAGGGGAAGGAAGTATTAAGAGTCAATGCTGGGAAACTGAAATAGCAGAAGACAGGGTTCCAGGGTTCCATCTGAGGAGCAAATTAGGAGACACAGTTACCTAAGCCCTAAACCATCTCTTGTTTCTTCTTTCTCTTTTCCCCAAATATTGTTATCGAAAATTTCAAACACATAGAAATTTTGTTTCTTTTTTTAGAGTCATCCATTAACAATTCCTATGGGTTATCTGATTACAAGTAGAAAACTCAATTGCCAAAGTTTGTTCATTTATATGTGACTCACATTAAGAAAACAAGAACATGAGAACTTCATTGTTATAGCCAGAAGTGGCAACTCTAGACATTTCTTATTCTCATTAACCCAGTTCTAAAATTGAGTAAGGGCATTTTATAGCAAGAATTAATGGGGAATGTGAATATAAAGAACATAGAGAAAAAGAATATTTCAGTGCTAACAGACAGTATTCTTTCTTTCTCCAGATAAAACCATGAAATACTTTGTGACTTTCCATTGTAAAGCAAGCACTATTGCAACCATCTATGTTATTGATACAATACATTTTCCATCAAATGCCTCTGTGTAATTCTAAGTGCAGATACATGAGCTCAGGGTAGAGAGAGCTAAGAGAAATGTTCTTTACTACATGGAGTAGAGGTTGTACATTGTAATAAAAGGATATGGAGTAAATGCAGAAGGAGTCTGAAGGTTTGTGTGGAGGGAGATTTTTTGGTTTTGTTTTTGGCAGATAGCCAATAAATGACCAGAAGGAAGTTAAAGACACAGAAAATACAAAGCAAGATTGTGCTGGAAGAAGACATTCAATGAAGAAAGGTGACCCCCATCTCAGGCCATCCATGCTCTTAGACTCAAGGAGGTAGCACTAGTGTTTTCATAAGCTAATTTACATTATACTCATTATACAAGTATATCTTGAACAAATTATTTAGGTTGCCTGTTTATTTTTTAAATGAAATGATGTTTCATTTCTTCTTAACCAATTCTTTTGCTTTTGTAAAATCCAAAGACCTTGATAAACTCAAATTACTTCAATCTTAAAAGAACCACACTGACTATTTTGCTGTCAATCTCTAGACATAAGCAGACACTAATAGCACCCCTTCCTAAATGTTCTGGGGAAGCAAATAAATTTATAATGGTAGTTCACAGGTGTTAAATAATACAATATGATAGTAATGTTTATCTCTATAGGAAAAAATATTGTAATATGGATCTCTATAGAAAAATATGCTGTACATTCACACCCTCAAACACATTGTCACAGATTGTTTTAACAGCCTTGGCTAACATCCTATTTGAGAAGTTTTTAAAAAGCATGCTCACATCTGCAAGAGAAATACAATGACCATGTTTTATATGAGAGAGTTCTCATCAGTACCTGTGGAAACTAAGGCCAGCCGGTGAAATTTCAAAAGAAATGTAAATTGCGTGTATGAAGTTCACTCCCAGTGGAAGTCGTATGAGGTTTCAAGGGGAGAACATTTTTTTCAGTACTAAATATAGAGGGGGAAAAAGGTGCTATGAAATTTTTAAGTAAAAGTCAGATAAATTAAATTCAGACATAAATAGCAGAAATCACCAAATCATATGACTGAACAGAAAACTTACTGACTGAAATCCTACCACAAAGCCAAATTCTACTATTGGGAAAAACATTCCAAAGGTTGACATCAAACTCTCCTCTCCTCTACTGAAACTGTCAAAAAATTAAACCATACATAAGGGACATTCATCTTTGAACCTGACAGCAAGGAATTTTTTACCTGCCTGAATTACTTAGAAAAAAGAGATCAACTTGATTTCCCTCAAGGACTCAGCATCAGAATCAATTTCCAGATAATTTGTCTAGAGACCATTTGTACTCATTCAGACTGGATCAAGCACAGTCAGGGTGGTATGGCCATAGGCCACTTGTATTCATTCAAAGGGACTGTCCTTAAGGGAAGCAACAGAGTCACAGGGGGAGTAGGGGTATGACATGCTTCCAGCTGAAGAATACAAGTACTAGGTCCTGCAGGATGGGCCACCTTTGCTCAGGATTTTCATGTAGACAATTTAAATTAAAATATACCAAGTGTAATCAAAGATTTTATTTTATTTCCAGCTTTGTGACTAGTTTGTCCCATTAAATAGAACTTTCAGCGTCTCAATGCCTACCTTATTTAAGTGTCCTTGCCCAACTCAACAGGAAAAAATCAATATGACAATTACATCTTTTGGGAACAGGATTAGGTACTGTGAAGTAAGTAGAAGAAGAAAGAAAATTTCTTCTCCTCATATCTATATATCCTAAACATATATATCCTAAAGTTGGCACTGTTACCAGCCACCCATGTGACTGGACCCAAGTTTCCTAAACTCTCTAGGACTTAGATCTTGATCTATGATTTAGGGATTTAAAAAGCATTTACCTAAAAGTACTGAATGAAGGAGTAAAATAGTAAGTACTTTTAGAGTGCTTATCATAATGCCTTACATATTTATAGTGCTCAATTAATGTTTGTTAAAATTATAAGTATGCTTGTCAGGTAAATATATTCATAAAGCGAGAAGGCTACCTTAGGTAGTCTCAATTCTAGCTTCCCCTCTCCTATAAGGCCAACTCTCCCTCTTTTCCCTCTGATGTCAGAAGGCAGGCTCCAGAGTTTTGCTCACTGTTGCTCTCTACTATGCTCCCTGGCCATGGTGGTCCAGATGCTTGACACCCCAACTCTCAGAATGTCCTCAGTCTCCTGCTCTTAATTCCTCCATGTTCATTTTTGGGTGTTTAAGGACACTTTTGTCAGGATAGGACAGGAGGCTTCCATCAAAGTATCTTCATGGAATGAGAATAAAGGACATGGAAGAGCACCATCCTACCATAGAATTTGAAAAGGAAGAATTCAGTAGTGTGGAAATAATATTCAACATAATAATCTTTAACATACGTGTCCATGTATGGATCACAAGGACTATGGTGATAAAAAAACAATGGAGACAAGGAAGTTTAAAATGATAATGATAAAAGATGCAAAGTGAGAAGGGAAAAGCAAAGGTCATTAGTACTGATTATTGATATTGGAAAAATCAACAAAATGAGAAGAGGAAAGACAAATATAGATTTCTTACCTGTAGATTATAATGCATTACAGCTATTCATTGTAAGCCATTTATCTTCAGGCCTAATTATCATGCAACACAAGTTCAGTTATGGTATTGTTAAACATTAAAATCATAGAACCAGAATTTTAAGCTAAAGAGGCTTTTGAGATCATATGGGTCAAGCCATTCCTTTCATAGACAGGGAGTTGATACCTCAAAATTTAGATAATTTACTGGATCACAGAGCTGTCTTTAGTCAGAGGGAACCCCAGCCCAGGTCTCCTGAGTTCCAGCCTAGGGTTTGGTCTTTCTGGCCACTGGCCTTCATGGAAGCTTATCTACTCTTGATAAATGACATTAATTAGAGTCTGAAATTCCATACTGAGTCCTATCTGTTGTTTTGCAACAAAAATAGCTTTTGACCCTGACTTTAACATACTAATTTTTAGATATTGTCAAATCGGTCACACAGAAATTTTTTGCAAAAAATATTAACTCTGGAGTAACACGAACTGGGAAATATGATGGGGGGACCCCAAAATTTAATTTATTTATAAAAATTGTGTATTTTTTCTTACATGCTTAAACTTCAGTCACCTTCAAAGTACTCTCCATTTGATGCAAAAAAACTTATCGAATTTTTTCACTGCTCAAAACAGTTTTTGAACTCATTGATTTTGATGCCTTTTAGTGCTTCTGCAATTTTTGTTTCACCTCTTCCACATTGGCAAAACATTTCCTTTTGAGGATGTTTTTCATTCAGGGAAACAAACCAGTCATTCAGGGTGAGATAGATGAATAGGGAGGGTGGGGCACAGGGGTCATGCCATTTTTGGTTAAAAACTGCTGAACACTCAGTGTGGTGTGGGCAGGTGAACTTGTAAATCAACCATCATGAAATGGGCAAATGCATTGAGTCTTCAAAAAATTTCACTGAAGGCCCTGGCTGGTGTAGCTCAGTGGATTGAGTTCTGGCCTGTGAACCAAAGGGTCACTGGTTCAATTCCCAGTCAAGGCACATGCCTGGTTTGCATGCCAGGTCCCCAGTAGGGGCGAACAGGAGGCAACCACACATTGATATTTCTCTCCCTCTCTCTTCTCTCTAAAAATAAATAAATAAAATATTTTTAAAAAATTCACTGAAGCACTGCAGCCTTCACAATAATGCCAGCTGGTACAAAGATACAGATGAGTTCCTAGAACACTTACCTAGTGGTGGAAGTCAGTACTATAAGGGGCCCACCCTCTAGAACAAGGGTGTCAAACACATTTTCAATAGGAATCACATCAGCCTCACAGTTGCCTTCAAAGGGCCAAAATAATTTTAGGGCTGTATAAATGTAACTACTCCTTAATTGTTAAGGAGTTGAAAAGTCATTTGGCCCTTTGAAGGAAAACGCAAGACTAATGTGGCCCCTGGTGAAAATGAGTTTGACACCCCTGCTCTAGAAGATAATTCTGGTTTGGGGAGGTACACCTTCATATAGAATTGGGTCAGGGATATCTGCCTGCAGATAAGTTGTAGAAATAGGCTTGTGGAGAAAAATAGAGTACTAAGGAAACCAAGCACAAATAAAGCTTTTAAAAATTTACCACATTATCTTGAAATACACGGCATAAGACATAAGATGTTCACGTCCATCTCAGTGAATCCTTTTTACCTAGAATCATTTTCTCAAGATGCCAGTTATGTAAACTACATAAATTATCTACCTAAATGCACCATGAAATCCCACATATCTCCTTGGTAATTCCATGTAAAGACCCTTTTAATTTTCTTCCACTTCCCTCACCTAGGCCCACCCTACGTGAGGTAGGCCCTTCATACAGTGCAATTGAGAAGTACCAAAAATTGTTTCTTAAAAATAGTCATTCCTCTGCTTGTTACTGCTAGGGAAAAAAAAAGGTGTACCTAGAAGATTACTATACAAACAACAACACCTGTGTGGAGGGGCACTCATACACATATTAAGTCCTGAGAGTGCTTGAAAGGATGTGCTTAAGCAAGTACATCTTGACAAGAGGGCTCTAGGATGGGAAGAGAAAATTATGCCTGGGAAAGAGATAACTATATTTATATCTGTGGGATAAAAATGGGGTATTATCTGTGTAAGAACAAGAAAAAAATATAACCTATTTGGTGGTTATACCAGTGGCTAGTGTAGTTCCTAACATTCCCAAACATTTCTAAGGAATAAACATCAGGAGTTTTTCCAGTAATAATTCCTGATACATATTTTGGAGCTTTGTTAGGATCAATAGTTTTCTAAGAAATGTATTTATTTTAAATATATAGTTAAAAGTGAAAATAACCTGCAATTATCATGCTGTCTTGATCCATATATGGACCCAACAGTCCAAATGAAGATTTCAAACCCTCTCTGACTGATTAGAAACATTGATCACAGGAATCAGAAAAGCACAATACTTTGATCTCAGTATACCTGATACTCAGATCAATATCATTGTCATCTCTCTTCAACTAATATGTTCCTATTTCCAAGTATTATGTATTATACTATTGTAATTATGTTATATTATGAACTAATATTAAATTACAGAAATTTATTTATGTATTTATTTTCAAAATAAATGAGTTCAAAAACTGTTTTTTCATTTTTTATTAAATATTTAGTTGCTTATGCTATTACAGTTGTCCTATTTTTCTCCCTTTGCCAGCTCCACTCAGCCTGTGGCCCACTTCCATAGTCAATCCCCACAACATTGACCATGCTCATGGGTCCTTTATATGTATGTGTTCTTAGACTAATCCTTCCACTTTCTTTCATTCAGTCCCAGCCTCCCCTATCCCCATTACAGCTGTCAGTCCCCTATCCCCTCTTACAGCTGTCAGTCTGTTCCATGGTTCTATGTGTCTGCTTTTATTTTGCTCATTAGTTTGGTTCATTCATTAGATTGCTCTTATAAGTGAGATCATATGGTATTTGTCTTTCACTGACTGGCTTATTTCTCTTAACATAATAGTCTCCAGTTCCATCCATGCTGTTGCAAAAGGAAAGAGTTCCTTCTATCTTTCTGCTGAGTAGGATTCCATTGTGTACACATATCACCTTTTTTTCCCCACTCATCTACTGACAGGTACTTAATCTGTTTCCAAATCTTATTGTTATAAATAGTACTGCTATAAACATAGGGGTCCATAAATGATTTTGAATTGATGTTTCAGGATCCCTAGAGCATATTCCCAGCAGTGGAATTGCTGGGTCAAAAGGCAGTTCGGTTTTTAGACTTTTTAGAAAATTTCACACTGTTTTTCATGGTAGCTGCATCAGTCTGTATTCCTATCAACAGTGCAGTAGGGTTTCCTTTTCTCCACATCCTCTCCAGAACTTGTGGTTTGTTGATTTATTAATGGTAGCCATTTGGCAGGTGTGAGGTGATGATATCTCATTGTGGTTTTAATTTGCATCTTTCTGATGGCCAGTGATGCTGAGCATTTTTTCATGTCTGTGGGCCATCTGTATGTCCTCTTTGAAGAAGTGTGTATTCAGGTCTTTTGCCCATTTCTTAATTGAATTGTTTGTCTTCCTGGTGTTGAGTAATATGGTTTCTTTATTTTTTTTTGGAGATTAAACCCTGTCTAATGTATCATTGGCAAATATGTCCTCCCATCTAATTGATTCCCTTTTCCTTTTGATGATGGTTTCTTTAGCCATGCAGAAGTTTTTTTTTTGTTTTTTTGTTTTTTTTTTTTAATTTGATGTACTCCCTTTGTTTATTTTTGCCTTTATTTGCCTTGCCCTCTGGCATATATGGGCAAAAATATTGTAATGTGAGATATCTGAATTTTTACTGCCTGTCTTCCTCCAAGATTTTTATAGTATCATAACTTATATTTAAGTCTTTTATTCATTTTGAGTTTATTCTGGTGTATTGTGTAAGATGGTGGCCTAATTTCATTTTTTGTATGTACCAGTCCAGTTCTCCCAAAATCATGTATTAAAGAGATTTTCTTTTTTCCATTGTATACATTAGCTTCCCTTGTCAAATATTAATTAACCATAAAGACATGGGTTTATTTATGGGCTGTTTGTTCTGTTATGTTGATTTATGTGTCTGTTCTCATGCCAGTAACAGACTATTATGATTAGAGTGGCCTTGTGGTAAATCTTGACATCAGATATTGTGATCCCTTCAACTTTGTTCTTTCCCAAGATTTCTGAGTCTATTTGGGATCTTTTGTGGTTCCACGTATACTTTTAGAGTATTTGCTCTAGTTCTGCGAAATATTCCATTGGTATCTTGACTGGAATTGCATTGTCCATACATTGTTTTGGGTAGTATGGACATTTGAACGATATTAATTCTTCCCATCTATGAACATAGTATATGTTTCCATTTATATGTATCTTCTTCAATTTGTCAGTGGTCAAGCATGCATGCTTTATTCCTAGGCTCTTTATTTTATTGATATATATATATTTGTATATATATTTATATATAAATAATATATATTTATACATATTATTTATAAATAATATATTATTTATATATTATATTATATCCAATTGATTTTACTCCTATGTACTTTATTTATATATATTATTGATTATGCATTACAATTATCCCATTTCTCCCCTTTTATTCCCCTCCACCCTGCAGACCACCTCCCACTCACATTCCCCTCCTTTAGTTCATGTCCATAGGTCATACATATAAGTTCTTTGTCTTCTCCCTTTCCTGTACTATTCTTAACATCCCCTGTCTGTTTTCTACCTACCATTTATGCTACTTATTGCATGTATCTTTTCTCCTTGTTTTCCCCTCCCACTCCCCCACTGATAACTCCCCACGTGATCTCCATTTCTGTGATTCTGTGCCTGTTCTAAATGTTCGCTTAGTTTGTTTTTGTTTTTGTAATATTTTAGTTTCAGTTGTTAAAAGTTATGAGTTTGCTGTCATTTTACTGTTCATAGGTTTCATCTTCTTTTTCTTAGATAAGTCCCTTTAACGTTTCATAGAATAAGGGCTTGGTGATAATGAATTCCTTTAACTTGACCTTATCTGAAAAGTACTTTATCTTCCCTCCAATTCTAAATGATAGTTTTGCTGGATGGAGTAATGTTGGATGTAGGTCCTTATCTTTCATGACTTCAAATACTTCTTTCCAACCCCTTCTTGCCTGCAAGGTTTCTTTTGAAAAATCAGCTGACAGTCTTATGGGAACTTCTTTGTAGGTAACTGTCTCCTTGTTGCTTTTAAGATTCTTTAATCTTGGGTAACTTAATTATCATGTGCCTTGGGCTGTGTCTCCTTGGGTCCAACTTCTTTGGGATTCTCTGAGCTTCCTCAACTTCCTGGAAGTTTATTTCCTCTGCCATATTGGGGAAGTTCTCATTCAGTATTTGTTCAAATAAGTTTTCAATTTCTTGCTCTTCCTCTTCTCCTTCTGGCACCCATATGATTTAGATGTTAGAATGTTTAAAGTTGTCCTGGAGGTTCCTAAGCTTCTCCATTTTATTTTATTTTATTTTATTTTATTTTATTTTATTTTATTTTATTTTATTTTATTTTATTTTATTTTATTTTATTTTACTCTATTTTATCTTATTAATTTTATTGTATGTTGTTCTTGCACAGTTTTCTGTCTTTTACTCCCATCCCAGCCCACCTCCCAGCCCTCCCCTGCTCCCTCCCATTTCCACCCCCACTAGTTTTTGTCTATGTGCCCTTTATACTTGTTGCTCTAAACTCTTCAACTTTACCCCTGAAATTCCCTCCCCTATATACTCTAGTGACTGTCAGCCTGTTCTCAGTTTCAGTGTCTTTGGTTATATTTTGCTTGTTTGTGTGATTTGTTGATTAGGTTCCTGTTAAAGGTGAGATCATAGGGTATCTGTCTTTCACCACTTGGCTTAATGCTCTCCAGCTCCATCCATGCTGTTGCAAAGGGTAGGAGCTCCTTCTTTCTTTCTGCTGCATAGAATTCCATTGTGTAAATGTACCATAGTTTTTGATCCATTCATTTACTGATGGGCACCTAGGGTGCTTCCTGAACTTGGCCATTGTAAATTGTGCTGCTATGAACATTGGGGTGCATAGGTTCTTTTGGATTGGTGTTTCAGGGTTCTTAGGATACAATCCTAGTAGTGGGATTGTTGGGTCAAAAGGTAAATCCATTTTTAGTTTTTTTAGAAAATTCCATACTGCTTTCCATAGTGGTTGTACTAGTCTGCAATCCCACCAACAGTGCACTAGGGTCTCCTTTTCTCCATAACCTCTCCAACACTTGTTGTTTGCTGCTTTGTTTATGATGGTCACTCTGACTGGTGTGAGGTGGTATCTCATTGTGGTTTTAATTTGCATCTCTCTGATAGCTAGCAATATTGAGCATCTTTTCATGTGTCTCTGGATCCTCTCTATGTCCTCCTTGGAGAAGTGTCTGTTCAAATCTTTGGCCCATTTTTTAATTGGGTTGCTTGTCTTCTTAGAGTGGAGTCATGTAAGTTCTTTATATATTTTGGAGATTAAACCCTTGTCTGAGGTATCATTGGCGAATATGTTTTCCCATACAGTTGATTCTCTTTTTATTTTAATACTGTTTTCTCTAGTCATGCAGAAGCTTTTTATTTTGATGAGATCCCATTTATTTATTCTTTCCTTTACATCCCTTGGTTTAGGGGACATACCAGTAAAAATTTTGCTGTGTGTAATATCTAAGAATTTCCTGCCTATGTTCTCCTCTAGGACTTTAATGGTGTCACGGTTTATATTTAAATCATTTATCCACTTTGAATTTATTTTTGTGTATAGTGTAAGTTGGTGCTGGAGTTTCACTTTTTTGAACTGCACATGTAGCTGTCCAGTTCTCCCAACACCATTTGTTGAAGAGGCTATTTTTACTCCATTTTATGTTGCTGCCCCCTTTGTCAAATATTAATTGACCATAGAGACTTGGGTTTATTTCTGGGCTCTCTGTTCTATTCCCCTGGTCCATGTGCCTGTTTTTGTGCCAGTACCAGGCTGTTTTGATTACAGTGGCCTTGTAACAGTGTAATATTAGGTATTCTGATCCCTCCTACTTTGGTCTTCTTTCTCAAAATCGCTGCCGCTATTCAGGGTCGTTTATGATTCTATATATATTTTTAAAGTGTTTGCTCTATGTCTGTGAAATACGCCATTGGTACTTTATTAGGTATTGCACTGAATTTGTAAATTGCTTTGGGTAGTATGGACATTTTGATGATATTAATTCTTCCAATCCATGAACATGGTACATGCTTCCATTTGTTTGTGTCTTCCTTGATTTCTTTCTTCAGTGTTGTGTAGTTTTCTGCATACCTGTCTTTTACCTCCTTGGTTAGGTTTACTCCTAGGTATTTTATTTTTAGTTTTGGGATATTGAATGGGATTTTTTTCTTGATTTCTGCTCCTGCTGTTCCATTGTTGGTATACAAAAACACTTTTGATTTCTGGATATTGACTTTGTATCCCACTGTTTGGCAAAATTCATTTATTAGGTCAAGGAGCTTTTTAGTCAAGTCTATAAGATTTTCTATGTACACTAGTATGTCATCTACAAACAATGAAAGTCTTGTTTCCTCCTTTCTGATTTTGATGCCTTTTATTTACTTTTCTTGTCTAATCACTGTGCCTAAGACTTCCAATACTATAATGAATAGAAGTGGTAAAAGTGGACAACCTTGTCTTGCTCCTGATCTTAGTGGAAAAGATTTTAATTTTTTGCCCGTTGAGTA
Organism: Anoura caudifer; assembly: GCA_004027475.1. Classification (NCBI taxonomy): domain Eukaryota; kingdom Metazoa; phylum Chordata; class Mammalia; order Chiroptera; family Phyllostomidae; genus Anoura; species Anoura caudifer. The sequence continues at coordinate 22,705 of PVKU01013649.1, forward strand.
TGATTTTGGCTGTAGGTCTCTCATATATGGCCTTTATTATGTTGAAGAATGCTCCCTCTATTCCCACTTTGCTGGGTGTTTTTATCAGAAATGGGTACTGTACCTTATCAAATGCTTTTTCCGCATTATTGATATGATCATGTGATTTTTGTCTTTGCTTTTGTTTATGCAATGTATTACATTCACTGATTTGCGAATATTGAACCATCCTTGCATGTCTGGGATGAATCCCACTTGGTCATGGTGTATGATCTTTTTAATGTATTGCTGGATGCAGTTTGCCAATATTTTGTTGAGGATTTTGGTGTCCATGTACATCAGCAATATTGGCCTGAAGTTTTCTTTCCTTGTTGTGTCTTTATCTGGTGTTGGGATTAGGATGATGCTGGCTTCATAAAAAGAGTTTGGGAGTCTTCCATCATTTTGGATTTTTTTGAATAGTCTGTGAAGGTTAGGGGTTAGCTCTTCCTTAAATGCTTTGTAGAATTCTTCTGTGAAACCATCTGGTCCAGAGATTTGTGTGTCGGGAGTTTTTTGATTACTGTTTCAATTTCATCTGCTGTTATTGGTCTGTTCAGGCTTTCTCCTTCTTCTTCATTGAGTTTTGGGAGATTATATTTTTCTAGAAACTTGTCCATTTCACCTAGGTTTTCAAACTTCTTGGCACACAATTCTTTGTAGTAATTTCTTACAATCCTTTGTATTTCTGTGGTGTCAGTTGTAATCGCTCCTCTTTCATTTCTGATTGCATTTATTTGGGTCTTCTCTCTTTTTTTCTTGATGAGCCTGCTTAAAGGTTTGTCAATTTTGTTTATCTTCACAAAGAACCAGCTCCTGGATTCATTGATCCTTAGAATTGTGCTTTTAGTCTCTATGTCATTTAATTCTTCTCTGATCTTGGTTATTTCCTTTCTTCTACTTGCTCTGGGCTTTCTTTGTTGTTGTTCCTTGAGTTCTTGTAGGTGTAGGGTTAAGTTATTTGTTTGAAATGTTTCTATCTTTTTTCCGTAGGTCTGTATTGCTAAGAACTTTCCTCTGAGGACTGCCTTTGCTGTGTCCCATAAGTTTTGGGTCATTGTGAGTTCATTTTCATTTGTTTCTAGAAACTTTGTGATTTCCTCCCTAATTTTATTCTTGACCCATTCATTGTTTAATAGCATGCTATGCAATCTCCATGATTTTGAGTGTTTGGGGTTTTTCCCCTTGGGGTTGGTTTCTAGTTTCAGTCCCTTGTGGTTGGAGAAAATTCTTGGTACTATTTCAAATTTCATGAATTTGTTGAGGCTTATTTTTTGTCCTATCATGTGGTCTATCTTTGAAAATGTTCCATGTGCATTTAGAAAGAATGTGTATTTGGTTTTTTGGGGATGAAGGGCTCTACATATATCAGTTAAGTCCATCTCATCTAGAGTGTTGTTCAATGCCACAATATCTTTGTTGATATTTTGTTAGGAAGATTTGTCCATTTTTGACGATGGAGTGTTAAAATCTCCTATTATTATTGTTTTGCTGTCAATACCTTTCTTGAAGTCCTCTAAGATTTTCTTGATGTACTTAGGTGCTCCTATGTTGGGTGCATATATATTTACAATGTTTATGACTTCTTGGTGGATTCTTTTCTTGGGTATTAGGAAGTGACATTCTGGGTTTCTTTGTGGCTCTTCTTTTGAAGTCTACTTTGTCTGATATGAGTATTGCTACCCTGGCTTCTTTTCCCTGTCCATTTGCTTCTAGCACTTGGACAATTTGTTTCTAGCACTTCACTTTCAGTCTGTTTAGGTCTTTTGTCCTGAGGTGGGTCTCTTGTAGGCAGCATATGTGTGGGTCATGCTTTCTTATCCATTCAGCTATTCTATGTCCTTTGATTGGAGCATTTAATTTATTTATATTTAAGGCTATTATTGGTAGGTACTTATTCATTGCCATTCTTGTACCTGTGTTCCTCTCTCTCTCTCTCTCTCTTCCTTCCTGTCCTTAAAGCAGTCCCTTCAGCATCTCTTGTAGAAGTGGTTTGGTAGAGGTGTATTCTTTTAGACTTCTTTTGTCTGGGAAGCTCCTTATTTGGCCTTCTATGTTGATTCAAAGATTTGCTGGGTAAAGTAGTCTTGGTTGTGGGACTTTGGTTTTCATTACTTGGAATATTTCTTGCCATTCTTTTCTGACTTGGAGTGTTTCCATGGAGAAGTCAGCTGCTAACCTTACCAGGACTCCCTTGTATGTTACTTCCTTTTTCTCCCTTGCTGCCTTTAAGATTCTCTCTTTGTCTTGGAATTTTGCCATTTTAATTATGATGTGTCTTGAAGTGGGCCTCTTTGGGTTCCTCTTGATTGGGACTCTCTGTGTTTCCTGGATTTGTGTGACTTTTTTCCCATCCAATTAGGGAAGCTTTCCATCATTACTTTTTCAAATATGATTTCTATCCCTTGCTCTTCTTCTTCTCCTTCTGGTCTCCCTGTTATACATATGTTATTATGTTTCATATTGTCTTGCATTTCTCTTAAACCCTCTTCATTTTTTCTGAGCTTCTTTTCCTTTTCTTGCTCTTTCTGGGTGTTTTTTCTACTTTGTCCTCCAACTCACTGATCCAATCTTCTGCTTCATCAATTCAGCTTTTGATTCCTTCTACTGTGTTCTTCAGCTCAGAAATTGTATGCTTCATTTCCTCTTGGCCCTTGTTAATAGTTTCTATTTCCTTTTTCATGTTGATATAGGTTGCAGTGAGTTCCTCGTAGCTTCCCTGTAGTTTCTGGTAGCTCATTGAGAGTTCATGGAGCTTCCTGACAACCATTCCTTTGAACTCAATATATGATATTTGAGTTGCCTCTGTTTCATTTAGCATTCTTTCTGGGGCTTCCTCCTTTCCTTTCATTTGGGGATTGTCTCTTTGTCTTCCCATTGCTTGTGAGACTCTTCTTGTTAGCCTCAACTTCTTAAATTAATCTGTTCTGGCCCCCTGCCTTTATGGTGTTAACTTCTGTGGTAGAATACCTGTGAGATTCAGTGGTGCAGTCTCCTTCAGATATCCTGGTTTTCACAACTTCCACTGTCTCAGCTGTTGGGATCCCCCCTCTTTGGGACCAAGCCTGGTTTTTTCACAGTTCCAGGTTTGTTTGTTTGGGTTTTGTGTGTGTGTGTGTGTGTGTGTGTGTGTGTCTCACTCATGGGTATTTAAAAAGAGAAAAGAAAGAAAAAATGAAAAAAAAAGAGGAAGGAAAAGAGATAAAATTGGAAAGAAAGGAAGAAGGAATAAAACAAGAAAGAAGAAATGAGAAGCAAAAGGAGTTGAAGGGTGAAAAAGATAAAAATAATAATAATAAATTATTTAAAAAATTATTAAGAAAAAATCCTCTTGCTGTTTTCAAACTTGTCAAGCCGGTTTTTCTGGTCTTGCTGGCTGCAACAGCTGAGGTATGAAGATACCACTTTCCTCCCTGTTCAGCACTCAGTCAGTTTTGGGCTACTCTCCCCAGAGCTAGCCGGGTGCCTCTACATGCAGAGTCTCAGGGCATGGGCTCTGGGCCTTCTACGGAGTGCATGCTTTCCCCGAGTTTATGAGTGTGAGCTTGGGTCTTCCACAGATCGAGCACTTCCAGGGGTATACAGGTGTGAGCTCTAAGTCTCCTACAAGGCGGGCATGCCGTACAGGTGGGTGTGAGTTCTGGGTTTCCTACAGAGTGTGTGTGCTGCTGGAGTTTACGAGCGTGGGCTCTGCTGTTTTCCTGCATTTTGCGCACTCACCCTGGGTTCACGGCATGAGCTCCGGGTTTCCCATGGATCATGCGCATTCCCTGGGGTCACATACGTGGGCTCTGGTTCTCCCACGGATCACTCTCACACCCTGGGTTCCCGTTTTGGGCTTCCACAAAGCCCTCTACTCTGGTTGAGGGCACCTCTGGTTGCAGGGGCTCTGGTGTGCGCTCCACCCATGGCTATGCATGGGTGCTCACAGCCCCAGCATTTTGCCACTCAGACCATAACTTCTCTCTCTGTGGTTTCAAGCAACCAGGTCTCTCCTGGTGCTGCTCAAACCTTGTTTGGCCTGGGAGGGAGCAGTTGACCTGGCTCCCTCCCTAGAGCCGTGTGGCAGACCCGGCAAGCACCGGGACCAGGGCTGCAGCCACCCTCATTTCTACACTGATCCCTGTGCTCTTATTGTCCTGAAGAACTCTCCTTACCATCTGGTTTTTCAATGTCTGCTACAGATTTTGATCTCCCATTTTCATATATGCTGTGGTACTGTTGGCTATCTGCTCTGTTCCTCTGTAGATCAGCTAGGGTTCTCCCATGTGTAGAAGTGGAATCTGCCTCCTCCTACCATGCCACCACCTTCCTTCTCTGCCTCTGCTCATTTTTTTGAATTTTTATTTCTTCATTCTTTTCTGGTTGACTGTTTATGTCTTCCTTCTGGTCCAAACCATTGATCTGAGTCCCAGTTTCCTTCCTTTCACTGTTGGTTCCCTGCATATTTTCCTTTATTTGACTTTTCACAGCCTTCGTTTTTTCCCTCTATTTTGTGACCATACTCAACCATTTCTGTGACCATCTGACTAATAGTGCTTTGAACTATGCATCTGATAGGTTGGCTATCTCTTCCTTGCTTAGTTGTATTTTTTTCTGGAGCCTTGATCTGTTTTTTTCATTTGGGCCTTTTTTTTTTTTTTTTTTTTTTTTTTTTTTTTTTTTTTTTTTTTTTTTTTTTTTTTTTTTTTTTTTTTTTTTTTTTTTTTTTTTTTTTTTTTTTTTTTTTTTTTTTTTTTTTTTTTTTTTTTTTTTTTTTTTTTTTTTTTTTTTTTTTTTTTTTTTTTTTTTTTTTTTTTTTTTTTTTTTTTTTTT
>PVKU01013650.1:0-27492 GCA_004027475.1 Anoura caudifer
GGGGGGGGGGGGGGGGGGGGGGGGGGAGCCAGGGGAGAAAATGCAGGGCCATCCCATCCCAGGCCTGAATCCTGCTCGCCTTCTGGCCTCATCCATAGCCCCCCGAACCTAAAACAGATAGTTTAGATTGTGGTCAACATCTGGCATGAAAGCTGGAGGGAGAAAATCACTGCAGGACTTTGTTTTTTACGACCCACTTTAAGTGTTGTCAGGTGGGTCCACTCAAAAGTTAACTCCTTCCAACAATCTGGTTGCCCAAACTGGTGCTTTTCATTTCTTTCTTTCTTATTTATTTGTTTGTTTATTTATTTTTTTGTGTAAGTAAGGTTAAAAACCCAGAGTCCCCAACCTGGACTGTGCTGGATATTGGGCTCAGGGTGGCCCAGCAGGCACGTGCATGAAATGGGCAGGTCACCAGCCCTCTGTTCTGCAGCCTCCATGCTGAGTCACAAGTACCCTCCTGGGAGGGTGAAATCCTCGGTGCTGCTTGCTTTTTTAGAATTACCTCGCAGCTTTTTGCAGGCACACACACTAGAGAGCTACCCTGGAACCCCACAGGCTGCACACTATGAAAAACTGCAGTAACTTGATGGCTGGAAGGACAAGCACCCCCAATGAGCTTCCGGCCCCTTCCCAAGTTTAATATGTGACTTCAGTCCTCCCAACTGAAAACTCTACCAGCAAGCACCAGCAAGCACCAGCAAGCACCTCACCCAAGTGGTGCAGACCCTCACGGTGGGAATCAATATGTTTCATTTACAATTCAAGCAGGATACTCCTTAAAGGAAAGGGGGAAGGGCAAAAAACTTAATTGGGGCACCAGATTATAAAAACCCATGCTTTCAGGAAAATGCATTTTTAAGTTCTCAGTAGTTAATGATTAAAGCTTTAAACGCCTGGAATTGGTCCATCAAAACAACAACAACAATAATTTCCTAAACCCGATCTTCCCAAGTAACTGATGCAAAAGAACGAGGGACTTGTGTGATATTTATAAATCATGCCTTTCTTTGGGGGTGGGGGGAGGCGGAAAGCCTTTCAATGTAGACTTGCATCAGTGCCAGCCAGCGGCAGAGACCTGCAATTCCGGAGGCTTTTTTTTTTTCCACTGGCAAGACGGGCAGAAAAAGGGAGAGAGCCTTCCTGCACCCCGCCTGGCCAACCTCTTCTTGATAGTTATAATCCCGATCTGTCAATGCGCGGACACGATAGTGTTAATGGTATACCTACCAAATCGGCTGTGGTCTTTCCTGGTTCCCTGGATAGTACCGTTGGGGAAGATTTCCAAGTGAAATCCAGTCCTGCAGTAGAGCTGCCTCCGCCTGAGAATCCCCTTTAAATGATCCAAGTCCGTGACTGCTGGCCCCCGGGGAAGCCCCCCTGCTTCGGACTGACCCAGGTGGTCACTTAGCAAGACCGGGCTGTCCACCGGCAACACAGGCACATTCCCAAACGGTACGGCATCCTGCACACCAAAATAGTTCCCAACTTCACCTAAGGGAGCCATCAGAAGGCTGGGCTGCTGGAGCACAGAGATAAACAATAATGATGGTGCCAACCCGTGAGATCTTAGGCGAGGTATATCCAACTCCCCTCCCTTACTGCGGCTGCAGAGAGAGGGGGGGCGGGGGGGGACACGTTGTTTTCTTCAATCCATGAAATGCATAAATAAAAGTAATCTGCCGTTTCACTGCCACAGGTTCAAGGTCAAACCACTAATAGCCTAAGAAACCAGTGCTGTATACTCACACACTGACATACTGATAAACACATCTATGTATCTCTACAAGTAGATCCCGGCTCCTAGCAAGCAGGAAGGTCTGCATCCCAGCCGGCCGTCAAAGGGGAAAAAATCCGTAGTTTCTCCATTTGGTTCCAGATCGAAATGACCATAGCAACTTCAATGTCTAGGCGTTATTATAGGATTTTTAAGATGCACAGGCTACGTCAGAATCCACGGGTCTTGACTCTGGGGAAGGCATGCGCCGTTTTTACTCTAACCGACTCTGCAGACATCAGCAGGAATCTTTCCAAGGGAAAAAAAATCTCACGTTGAAGGCGGTGAAGACTATCCCCTCCTGCACACTCCTCTAAAATATCAATAATAACATGATAAAAACAAAAAGAAGAAAACTTTAGGCGTCTAAACCTGGGATCTAGAATCGTGCAGCAGCTCGGTGGAGGTCCATTGGTTCAGCGCGGGCGGCCGGAGGCGAGCAAGGGAGCGGCGTCCAGAGATCGCGTGTGCCCTGCAGCCGCGAACAGGTGTTGCCGCGCGGGCTCCAGCCTGGTTACTGGCGGAGCGCTAGCCTTGCGCAGCCCCGCCGGATCGCTGAGTGGCGCAGCATCAGCTTTAGCTGGGTTTAAGGTAGCGCCGCGCCGGCCACTCGCCCCGCGGTCCTAGCGCCTGCCCTTCCACTTTGCGCTGCGGCAGGCCCAGCGCAGCCCACCAGGGGCGACCACCCGGGACCGCCAGGGAATCCCGCATTACAAAGACGCCTGGAGAGAGGCAAGGGATGCAAGCCCTGAGACTCCAAGTTCTCCTATGGAACTGGAGCTGGGACCCCGAAATCTGGCTGGGCGCAGTGATGAAGGTTCAGATTGGAGTGGGAAAATAGTTTCGCATGCATGTACTCTAATATTGCATGAAAAATACAACTTAGAGAGTTGGAGGGAAGAGGGCTGATTTAATGACACTGAATGGACATGGCAGTTTTTCATTCCTCTGCCAGGCAAACCGTACTGCAGGTGAGACGGGCGGACACGACCGCAACCTGTCACACACGCTCACACAGACGGGCACACGCACACGCACACGCACACATCCAGGCGCGGCCTCCAGATCTGTTTGGGCCAGCTTTTCCCCCTAAGCATCTCTTGCGTGCGCTGTTCTAGTCCCGCCCGTGCTGTTTCGGAGGCTGCGGGGCAGGCGGCGGGGGGCGCCCGAGACCCGCCTGTATCCCAGAGTTAGACCAGCACGTATCTAAGGAGATTCAGGGCGGGGACGCTCCGGTGGTCCCTTCGTCAGACCAGGCTACTTGGGACGAGCTCGGACAAGGAGAGGGGAGTCCAGTATCCTCTCCACGGCCGGAGCCCGCAGGAGCCCGGCGCTTGAGGTCTTCCTGCTCCACCCCGGAGACAACGTGGAAGCCAGAGCTCGAGAGACGGCTCGGGGTTAGGCTTGCGGTTGGCCGTCCCTGTCCTGCCGAGGCCGGGACAAAGTAACCTGCCGCTCGGAGCCGTGAGAGGCCTTGCGGGGCCAGGTTAGGCACGCTCTGCGCTGGGTCCACCACAGTGGTTCCCACCGCGCGCGCGCACAGACTTGCTTCACAGCCGCCCGCGGGTTCCTCTCCCTGCTGCTCTTTGTTCACATTGTCCTAGAAAGGGCCCGACTGGGGTCAGATGGGGAAACTTGGCGAGACTTGCAAGCAGTGCCAGACTGCCGGGTGGGAGGTTAGAATCTAAGTCTGAGCGGTGACTGGACCCCTGCGGCGGGAAGAGGAATCGGAGGCTTTCTAAAGGAGAAGTCGACCCGCCTTAGCAACAAACAGCCTCGGAATGAAAGGGAAAGGTTGGGCTGCCCCCATCGGGATGTAAGGTTGTCGAGATGAAAGGCAGCGATGAATCTGCAGATTCTCGGGAGACCTCACCCTGCCTCCGCGTGGACGAAGTGCTCGGGCAGGTGAGGAGCAAGGCAAGGACGAAGTGACCCTCCTATTCTCCCATTCCTACACCCATTTGCCGCATTCCTGGGTCATGGGGTGTCCGGCGCTGCCTCTGTGCGTCCTGCTCACGTGTTCATGAAGCATCAACGTCGTGCCCAGCGGTATTTTCAGCAGTCACATCCACTACGTGCTTTCACGTTAACCGCTTGGTGGCGGATACGGAGCTGCGGAGCAAGCTTCTCACAAACCACCTGAGTAGCCTGCATTCATCTCGGGGGCAGCCAACAGCGATGGGTTAAGCAGAGCTATGCCTGGATCACTTGGGTACAATGCTCCTGGGTGGTTATTATTAATTTTTAATGAAACCTGATGAAGAGAAAGAGGCGAACAGAGATGGAGAGGGGTAGATGCTTGATACGTGGGGTAGACCCACGTACAGTCGAGCAGCACATGGACATTTCCACTGAAGGCAGGACCGGGGCAATTTCCACCAGCTGTCTCCCACCAAATTCTTTCTATCCGAATTTAGACTGTCAGCCAAAGAGCGAAGACCATTTCCGCTTATGAATCCTGACACCTCGTGACTGTCACTTTAAAAAGCAATGCAGCAACGGGAAGTAGCTGATGGAGCATTTTCTCACTTACAGGCAGCCTCCCATTGGCATCCCTTTTCCACTGCAGTTGACTTAGTCCACACTCCACCCACATCCCTAACTCCAGCTGCAGGAAGACTTCCCTGCTTCCTTGCCCCATTAACTTACCATCTGGTTTCTTTCCTTGCTTTCCTATGAACAGTCATAGAGGTCCTTCCTTTCACCATGCACATCACATTTCTTGGGAGCACATCCCACTAGCTACAGCTAACTCCTTTACAATTCCCTCCCAGTTCTGTCACTATCAGGAGCTCCTATGTCCAGGCCTGTAGGTGTATTTTACAAGCATTCTTCAATTAGCCTATAGACGTTAAGCTCCAAGAAGACTGAGGCCTGGCTTTCTAGAGATACGTGGTGTGATTGGCATAATAAGACCTGCTTTGGAAGATTATTAGGAATAAAAGAAAAATGCACATAAAACAGGCAGCACACAATAGACACATAGTTGCTATTATTATACTATTCCTAACATAATTCCCCAGGGATTTCTGCACATGGTGTATTCCACAAATACTGTTCTTTATTGCAACCCAAGCTCTCTTAGGCTATCCTTTCTCAAAACATTTTAATCCTTCTTGTTTTCCCTTCTTCTAGTTTATCCTCTGTCCTTTCTGCTGACAATTTAGTATTGGGTAGGCCAAAAAGTTCATTTGGGTCTTCCATAAAATAAAAGATGCATTTTCATTTTCACCAATAACTAATGATTTGGATATTTTAAGTCATTGACTGTTCTCAATGTCTCAATTTGATCACTATCAACTTCAACTGGTCTACCCTTCTCCATACACTGCACAAATCTTTTTTTTTTTTTTTTGCTTTTCAGTTGTCTTTTTACCTTTCTTGAAATAATAAAGCATAATATGCCAAAAATGTTGCATATTTTCTTCCATCTTCAATATTAAAATGGCTCCACAAAAATTTACCTTTTTTGGTAAGCATTTTTAAATGTGTACTGATGTGACAGCTGTCACAATACAATCTAACAAAACTGTTTAGAATGAAGTCAAAGACAACTAAGCATCACTAGAGCCATCTTACAGAAAAAAATAAATGAACTTTTTGGCCAACCTAATACTTAGCCCCACTTGGGAATAAATGACAAGGAAAGCAGAGAGAGGCATGAACAGGAATGAGCACCAGCATAGCTCAGCAGATCTGGACCTGGCTTCCCCAACACCCTCTTACTCCCTGTGATTTCGAGTCCCTCTTTCATAGACCAACTGAGCTGCTGCCAAGATAGGTTTATGATACAAGTACCTATAAATGGCCTGTAATCTGTTAAGTCCCTTCCAATTTAAGGCAACAATTTGAAAAAGTGCTCTGTTCACTTTCACTGCTTTGTTCCTCCTGTTTCCTCCTCCGATTTCCTTGGACACCTCAAATGCAAATCATTATGGAATCCTTTTATTCTTTTCCTATAACAACAGGGTGTAACTGGGTCTCTAGTTTCCATTCTTCCATTCCCCTCATTCACTCTGCAGCCCTCAGTCCAGGGCTGTCGTTTGGGAAGTGAGGATTGTGGCTGGAGTGGAGTGGTTTGAGAGGTTGACATCTGTTCCCCATTTGACAACCCCCATGCACTAGATTTAAGCTTCAATGGTAAGAGCACAGAAGTGTTGTAGCCAGCACTGACTCACTGCTTACTGCATTCCAGAAACTCTACTAAGCATCTTTGTGCTTTATCTTTCTAATCCTCAAAACTACCTATGAGGTAGGTACTATTATTATCCCATTTGACACAGGAGGAAACTGGCTTATAAAGATTAAGTACCATACCTACTGCCACAGGGCTAACCTATGGTGCAGCCAAGTTCATAGACCTCAGACCCCCATTGTACAACACTGCCCTCTATTATAATAGGCATATACTTTTAAATTTTTATAAATAGTATGTTTCTATAAAATAAATATATAGACATAAATAGCTTATATACATATATAAACAATCAATTAAGAGACATAACGAAGGTATGAAAACCCCAGTAACAACTGAGGAAAGAAGAAAAGGAAGATAAGATTCCTAGGATCAAAATTACAAAAATGTGCAAGATCTATATGAAGAAATATGTTTAAAACTCTCAGGGTACACAAAAGAAAACTTGAAACAAACAGAAGGGCACAGAATGTTCTCAGATTTTAAAGAACTCAATTTCATAAATATGCACTCATTTCTAAATTAAGGTAAAAACTTAACATGATCACAATAAAAATACCAAGTTTTTTAATTAGAAACACAAGTGCTAAATTTTATATAGAAAATAAAATTATATAGAAAATAAAACTGACAGATGTTTGAAATTGACAAAAAAAATAAGGAGGTAATTAGCCATACAATATTTCTAAAAATTGTAAAGCTATACTAATTAAAACAGAGTAGTATTGTCATATGAATTATTCATATTAGCATATGAAAAAGAGATAAAGCAATAGCACAAAATAAATATTACAGAAATAAACCCAAATATATATTGGAATTTAATACATGATAATCAATCAATGGGGAAAAATGAACTATTAAGCAAATAGTTTTGAAATAAATTAATAGGGAAGAGGCGAAATAGCACCTAATCTTCATATTTTACTTGAAGAAAAATCATAAATGGAGAAAATATTTAAATATAAAAAAATAAATCATAGTAAGCTAAAAGAAACAATGGAAGAATTCCTTTATAATCTAAATTGTGAAAGCCTTACTACAGGCCTACCTTGGAGATGCTTCAGGTTCAGTTCCAGGCCACTACAATAAAGCTAGTTATCAAAATAAAGCAAGTATCACAATAAAGCAAGGCACATAAACTTTTGTTTTACCAGTGCCTATAAAAGTTAGGTTTGCACTACACTATAGTCTATTAAGTGTGCAATAGCATTATGTGTAAAAAAACAAGGACACATGGACAATAACAAGGCGGGGTAGAAATGGAGAGAGGTGGGGAGGGCTGGGAGGGTGGCCTGGGATGGGAGTAAAAGGCAGAAAACTGTACTTGAACAACAATTAAAATAAAATAAAATTTTAAAAAATAGGGGAAAACAATGTACATACTTTAATTAAAAAGACTTTATTGCTAAAAAATGCTAACTACCCTATGAGCCTTCAGTGAGTTATAATCTTTTTGCTGGTGGGGAGTATTACCTTCAATTTGTAAAAAACACAATATGTGAGAAGCACAACAGAGCAAAGCAGAGTAAAATGAGGTATACCTGTAACTGTTATCACAGAATTAAAATGCCTAAAAGAGAATAATGATAAATTCAAACACACACAAACATTCATTTAAATGCATAGGGGGATGACACAAATTCAAAGGATAAATGACAAAATTTTAAAATGTGCATCTCTTATGAAGATAAAGAACTAATTTCCATAACATATAAAGAGCTCCTGCCAACCAAAAATAAAAATACAACCTCTGTCCAGTTTGACATGTAAAGAGCTTGGAAGTCATCATTTCTGTTCAAGAAAAAAGTTGAATAAATTGAAAGTCAACAACTATTAGATCTATCAAAGAATCAAGGTCACAGGATAAACTGCTGCCCTGAAAACTGGAGATTCAGAGAATCATAGCTCACTGGAGTAGAAGTCCACAGTTCGAACCAGTAACAGTACAAACACTTTTAAACTATAACTGATGAATCGTGGGGCGGGGGCTCAGTGTATACAGCTTGAGAGTTAAAAATTCAGAAAAGGCCCCTATACTTTCCTGAGATTTACCTCCAGAAGCCCTACCAAGTCCTCACTCAGAAAACCTGAGACTACGCTGTACACCTGAAACTAATACAAAATAACATTAAATGCAAAGTGTAATTGAAAAAAAATTTAGAATTTAGAAAAAATCTCCTCCTGCTTCCTTCAGGAGTAGGGGAAATACAACCATTTTTGAAATATGCCCAAAGTGCACTGTTCTCCTTATCAAAGTCACCCCTCAATTTCACCAGCACCTAACTAACCAGCAAGAAGGGAAAAATTCAACTCCAGTCCCCTCTGGCCTTCATTGCAGAGGAAGGGAAATACCCAGCTCAGGCAAGCTTACTAACAGACTGAGATGTTCATAGAAGTATAAAATGTTTCTCTTTCCCACACACCTTACCATCATATCCATAGGGCTCCTTTATAATAACAGGGATTAGAGCTAAAAGACTCAGGCACTATTTAAGGAGTCTTGAGGGAATCCAAAGACAATAGGAGAGACAAAAATAAGGACACAGGAAGAAATTTTGCCCCTGACACCACAGCTGCAAAAAGTAAACACAGTCTAACTTCTAGCCAGAAAAAGGCCTATTTATCTCAGTAACTTTACCCAAAACATCATATCCAGCTTTCAATAAAAAAAAAAAAAATACAAGGCATACTAAAGGCGAACACATACACACACACATGCACACAGTACAGAGACAAAGCAAGCATCAGAAGCAGTCTCAGATATGGTAGAAATTTTGGAATTTTCACACCAGGATTTTGAAATAACCATGATTAACACAGTAAGGGCTCTGGATAAGAAAAGTGGACAACATTCAAGAACAGATGAGTAATATAAGTGGAAAGATTAAGACAAAAGGAAAGCCTCTAAAGAAAAAGCTAGAAATCAAAAACACCGTAACAGCAATGGAGAATGTCTTTGATGGGGTCATCAGTGCACTGGACACAGCCAAGGAAAGAACCAGTGAGCCTGACCATATGTCAATAGAAACTTCTCAAATTGAAATGCAAAGATTTTTTAAAAAGAAAGAAATGGAAAAGTATATCCAAGAACTGTGGGATAGTAATAAAAGGACGACCAGAAGAAAAAGAGAAGTGTAAAAAAAAAAAAAACAGAAGAAATATTTGAAGTGATAGTGGTTGAGAATTTTCTAAAATTGATGACAGACTCTTGGCCAAAGATCAAGGAAGCCCCAAGAATACTAAGTAAGATAAATATTTAAAAAATCTACACTGTATATCATATTCAACATACATTCCATGTCTACAGTGTAGACAATCAAAGACAAACTGAAAATCTTGGGAAAATGCTAGAAAGGAGGAAAAAATCTTACCTTTAGAGGAAGAAGGGTCAGAATTACATCAGAATTCTCTTCAGAAACCATGAAAGCAAGAAAAGAGTAGAATCAAATATTTAAAGTGTTGAAAGACAAAAAATATTAACAATAGAATAAAATAGCTTATAAATGAAATACTACACAGCCAGCCATGAAAGAGAAGGAAATCTCACCTTCTGCAACAGCATGGCTGGATTTGGAAAGTATTACACTCAGTGAAATAAACCAGTCAGAGAAAGACAAATACCAAATGATCTCACTTATACATGGAATCAGAGAAAGATAGACACTGATTGATCTCACTTATAAGTGGAATTATGAACAAAATACATAAACTGATGAACAAAATAGAAATAGAGGCATGGATACATTGAACAGACTAAGAGCAGTCAGAGGGGACAAGGAGGGGATTGGATGAAAGGTGAAGGGATTAGCCAAAGATCATATATGCATAACTAATAGATACAGACAACAGTGTGGGGACAGTTGAAGAGAAACGGGGCAGCGGAGGAGGTGCGAACAGAGGCAGGTGGAGGTGGGCAAAGGAGTGGGGAATAGGAATGGAAAGAGACTTTGCTCTGGACAATGGTGACACAATGCAGTGTGCAGATGATGTTTTATTGAGTTGTACACTTGAAACCTGTATGGTTTTGTGAACCAGTGTCACCTCAAAAAATTAGAAACTGACTTAACTAAATAAAAAAAGTTTACAGAAAAGGATATGCAAATGATTTTTAAACACTAGTAAATATGCTCAACTCATAATAAAAGAGATGAAAAATAAAACTGTGCCAATATACCATTCTTTACCTATAAATTTGAAAAATGTTTAAAAATAATATAAAACACTTTCAAGTTTGGGAAATTCAGGAACTCATACATTACTGTGGAGATAAAAGTGACAATCTTTGTGAAGGGCACTTTGGTAGTATATACTAAAATTACAAATACACAGATCCTTTGTCTCTGCAATTTCTCTTCTGGAAACATACATGCAAAATAATGTGTATAGAAGATTCCTCACTGCAGCAGTCTTTGTGGAAAGACTTTGGAAATAGCCCTTGTGTCCATCAAGAATTACTGGCTATATAAATTATAATAATTCCATAAAATAGAATCTTAAGCAGCTTGTTTGAGGGAAAAAATAGGGAAGCTTTCTGCATACTGCTATAAACTAATCTCCAAAGACTACTACTAAGAAAAAAAATACAATCCTGAACAATATATGTGTTATTTCATCATTTTTGTCCTAATAATGTTTTATATTTATACATATAAGTAAAATCTTTGGAAATATATACAGGAAACAAACACAATAGCTTTGGTTGCCTTCAGTAAAGGAAATTGTATAGCTGAGAAACAAGGGGCAGGAGGGAGAATTTTAATTATATGCACCTTCTTACCTTTTGAACCACATAAATATAGTATTTAGTTACAAAAACATAAACACAGTTTGATTTTTTTTAATAACTCTTTGAATAATGGAAGTACAGTGCATGATGCAAAGATCTTGAGAGCAATTGCAGAAAACGTTTGAATTAGGGACCATACAAGCCCAGGTGCACAAATTGACAAATCACTGAAAATGCAATAAAAACTCATCCAGCCTCCAAGTAAGCTCAACACGCTTGTGCCCTTTCCATCTTTCCCTGTAACTCTTGTCTTTTCTAAGCCATATTCAGCTTTTACCCTCTCCATTTACCTTCCTGCCTCTCCATTTCTCATAAAGTGTGGCTGATGAAGTCCTGGGACTTCCTTCACTTACAATTGTCCCAATGTTACATGCTGGTTCAAAATGCCCTGCCTCCCACTCCAAGTTCATCATCATGGCCAGGAAAGCTACCCAACTTCCTAATGTGACCTTCCTCTTCTTTATTTCCTTTTTCTTCACTTTCCTTTATGTCACTCCAGCATAATTCATTTTAACTTTTTCTTTTCTTGCCTATTTCCTTCACTACTTGTAGAATATACATGTGATATAAATAAAAATGACAGTATTTTCAAACACTTACTATACAAAAAGAACTTCACATACATTTAATTTAAACTTCATTATGCTATGAACTATTATCTCTGCTTGTTAAGGTTGAGGAGATGAGGCTTAAAGAGGCTAAGACACTTGATCAAAGTCACACAGCAGGAAAGTGATGGAGCAGTATTCTAACACAGATCTTCCAACATCAAATCCTGGGTTCTCAGCTGCTTTACTACACTGTTGGATTTAACAACTTAAAATAGAGTTGGCTTTTTGGGTTTGTTTGTGGGTTTTTTTTTTTTTTTCTGTTAAGTAGCTACCTTAGGGATTTTTCTATTCAACCTACAAAGGGAAAAAGAAGCTTCCTTCCCTCTTTTTACTAAGAGCCTCTTTAATATTTGCTTCTTCCATGTAGTTGATGGAAGCTCTCAGGATTCTCCACAGATGATAAGAAACAAAAGCAAATTACTTCTCATTGTTGCTGCCCATATTCTCCTGAAACTAATGTCCAACAACATAAATCCAGGGGTCAGTTCCTAACCTGTTCTACTTCCCTCTCAACCAAACTTGTCTTTTAATCACTCCTAGCTTTCAAACATGTTTTTTGTGTGTGTCTTCCATGAGTAGACATTCTGTTTCCCTTCTACTACACATATCCTTTTCTTGGTATCCTTTGCTGCATCCTCCTTTCCATAATATCCATTGTTTGGAGCATCTAAAGGCTCAGTCCTCACATTTTTTCTCTATACTCACTTCCAGGAGGATTTCATCTACTCCCAAGGCTTTTTAAATAACAACCCATTAGCTGAGGCTTCCCAATTTACAACTGTAGCCCTTTCCTCTCCCCCAAACAACATTTTCCAAGAATTGGGTGTTATTCCAAGTGTGATAAACAACCATGGTGACTGATGATGATTCCCTCAAAAGAATCCACAGAATATGCAATGCAATTACTTCACTTCCAAACATAAATTCTAAGCAGCATTTTAAACATCATAAAAATACTGTGTGGAATTTTAGTAATGCTCATTAGAATCCTTTCCCCATACTTACTGTGACTCATTCTTCTTTCCCAAGACTGCATTTTCTCCCCAGGTTTCTCCACCCTTACCACTCCCCAAATTAAGCTTGATTTGTAATCAGTCTCCCACTGAGTTATCTGTTTATATTCTCAATTTTTTCCAACTTTGCTCTTTGTTATCACTAACAAGAATGCTAAGTTCAATGAAACACTTATCTGTTTCATTTGTTACATATAGTCCTATCCTATGCTTTTTTTCAGTAATTCAATGGATAACTGCCAAGTTACCATTTTAAATAATTGCCT
The DNA here is from genome assembly GCA_004027475.1 of Anoura caudifer. Classification (NCBI taxonomy): domain Eukaryota; kingdom Metazoa; phylum Chordata; class Mammalia; order Chiroptera; family Phyllostomidae; genus Anoura; species Anoura caudifer. Next base: position 12,652 of record PVKU01013650.1, read on the forward strand.
AAAATCATAAGATAGGAAGAATAGAAAAAGAATAAAAGCATAATTACATTAAGGATAAAATAATGTTAGAGAATAAAGTAATATTAGAGCTGTGACTTAATTCTAGAAGCTATGAATCAAACCTGGTGAAGAATGAATGAAAAAGAAAAAAGGATAATCAGAAAATTATTTAAAAAGAAGGTAAGAGAGAGAAGGAAGATGGCAGCACAGTAAGAGGAAGCACATTCCTCTTCCCCCTTCACACAGGAGAAAAACCTGACCAATTGACAGCAGAGCACAGCAAACAGACATCAGAAACACAGCATATTTGAAAACAGGAGATCAAAAATTGCGGTGGACATTGAAAAACCAGATGGTAAGGAGAGTACTCCAGCAGTGCGGAGACCAGGGCAGGGGCTGAGATCCCGGGCCAGTGCTGGCCATAAGACTCTAGGGAGGGAGGGAGCCAGGTCAACTGCTCCCTGCTCAGCCAAACAAGGTTTCAGCAGCACCGGGATAAACCTGGTTGCTTGAAATCTCACAGAGAGGAGTTAAGATCTCATAGTCCTGGGAGGACTGCCCCTTGGAGCTTGTGTGACTGTCTGCACCCACATGCCATTGGAAACAGCTGCGCAGGGATCCATCAGCACCACCACACCACAGGGGGACCTGCGCTGCAGTCGCTCAGTGCCCGTGCACCAAGAGGGACCTGCGCTACAGTCTCTTGGCGATCCACGCACCATCCGGGACCTGTGTGGACTGCTAGGAGATCTTAGGCACTTGTGTAAGACCTGCGTGGGGGTCAATTCGTGCTTGCAGGACAGTTGGCGCCCGTGCATGGAAGGCTAAAAGATCATTAGCACTTGAATGCGACAAATAGGCGCATGCCACCTCAGAAGATACGCCTAAGGCCCTGTGCAGAGAGGCCCCAGGCTAGCTCTGAGGACAGTAGCTCAAAGATAACTCAGTGCTGAACAGGGAGAAAAGTGATACCATCACCCCTTGGCCACTGCAGTCAGCAACACCAGAAAAACTGGCTTGGCAAGATTGATAACAGCAAGAGTTGGTGTTTTTGGTGTGGGTTTTGTTTTTTTTTGTATTTTTTAATTGATTTTCATTATTTTTATCTTTTGACCTCTCAACTCCTTTAACTTCTCATTACATCTTTCTTGTTTTATCCCTTCTTCCTTTCTTTGCAATCTTATCTCTTCTTCCTTTCTCTTTTTTCTTTTCTTTTTTTTTTCTGCTTTTCTTTATTCTCTTTTCATTTTTTTCTTCTTTTCTAATTTTTTCTTCCTCTTTTCTCTTTTTAAAAACCTACGAGTGAGACAAAAACAAAACAAAACAAAACAAAAAAACCCTGGATCTGTGGAAAGACCAGAGTTGGTCCCAAAGAGGGGGCATTTCAACAGCTGAGACACTAGAAGCCGTGAACACCAGGATACCCAAAGGAGATAGCACCACTGAATCTCACAGGTATTCTACCACAGAAGTTCACACCATAAACCCACGGAGCCAGAACAGACCAATTTAAGAAGTTAAGGCTAATAAGAAGAACCTCAAAAACAATGGGAAGACAAAGAAATAATCCCCAAATGAAAGGAAAGGAGGAAGCCCCAGAAAGAATGCTAAATGAAACAGAGGCAGCTCAACTGTCAGATTTTGAGTTCAAAGCAATGGTTGTCAGGAAGCTCCAAGAGCTCTCAATGAGCTACGAGAAACTACAGGGAAGCTATGATGAACTCACTGCAAACTATATCAACATGAAAAAGGAAATAGAAACTGTCAACAAGGGCCAAGAGGAAATGAAGAATACAATTTCTGAACTGAAGAACACAGTCGAAGGAATAAAAAGCAGAATTGATGAAGCAGAAGATCGAATCAGCGAGTTGGAGGACAAAGTAGAAAAAAACATCCAAAAAGAAAGAAAAGGAAAAGAGACTCAGAAAAAACAAAGAGGGATTAAGAGAAATACAAGATAATATGAAACATAATAATATCCGTATAATAGGAATACCAAAGGGAGAAGAAGAAAGCAAGGGATAGAAAACCTATTTGAAAAAGTAATGATGGAAAATTTCCCTAATTTGATGAGAAAAAGCCACACAAATCCAGGAATCATGGAGAGTCCCAATCAAGAGGAACCCAAAGAGACCCACTTCAAGACACATCATAATTAAAATGGCAAAATTCCAAGACAAAGAGACAATCTTAAAGGCAGCAAGGGAGAAACAGGAAGTAACATAAAAGGGAGCCCTGGTAAGGTTAGTAGCTGACTTCTCAATGGAAACACTCCAAGCCAGAAGAGAATGGCACGAAATATTGCAAGTAATGAGAACAAGAGGCCTGCAACCAAGACTACTTTACACAGCAAGGCTTTCAATCAAGATGGAAGGCCAAATAAGGAGCTTCCCAGACAAAAGAAGTCTAAAAAAATACATTGCTACTAAACCAGTTCTGCAAGAGATACTAAAGGGCCTGCTTTAAAAACGGAAGGAAAGGAGAAAGAGAGGCAGAGGAACACAGGTACAAAAAAGGCAATGAATAAGTACCTATCAATAATAACCTTAAACATAAATGGATTAAATGCTCCAATCAAAAGGCATAAAATAGCTAAATGGATAAGAAAGCATGACCCACACATATGCTGCCTACAAGAGACCCAACAAAGGACAAAAGACTTACACAGACTCAAAGTGATGGGCTACAAACAAATTTTCCAAGCAAATGGACAGGAAAAAAAAGCTGGCATAGCAATACTCATATCAGACAAAATAAACTTCAAAAGAAGAGCCATAAAGAGAGACCCAGAAGATCACTTAGTAATACTCAAGGGAAGAATCCACCAGGAAGACATAAACATTGTAAATCTATATGCACCCAACATAGGAGCACCAAAATACACCAAGAAAATCTTTGAGGACTTCAGGAAAGATATTGACAGCAATACAAATATAGTACGGGATTTCAATACCCCACTGTCAAAAATGGACAGATCTTCTAAACAAAATATCAACAAAGATATGGTGGCATTGAACAACACTCTAGACAAAATGGACTGAACTGATATATATATACAGCCCTTCATCCCAAAGAAAATAAATACACATTCTTTTCAAATGCACATGGAACATTTTCAAAGACAGACCACATGAGAGGACACAGAACAAGCATCAAGAAATTCAAGAAAACTGAAATCATACCAAGCATTTTCTCCAACCACAGGGACTAAAACTAGAAACCAACCCCAAGGGGAAAAACCGAAAACAATCAAAATCATGGAGATTGAATAGCATGCTATTAAACAATGAATTGGGTCAAGAATGAAATTAGGGAAGAAATCAAAAACTTTCTGCAAACAAATAAAAATGAACTCACAACAACCCAAAACTTACGGGACACAGCAAAGGCAGTCCTCAGAGGGAAGTTCGTAGTGATACAGGCCTACCTAAAAAAGATAGAAACATTTCAAACAAACAACCCAAACCTACCTCTACAAGAATTCAAGGAACAACAACAAAGACAGCTGAGAGCAAGTAGAAGGAAGGAAATAACCATGATCAGAGCAGAATTAAATGACTTAGAGACTAAAAGCACAATTCTAAACATCAATGAATATAGGAACTGGTCCTTTGAAAAGATAAACAAAATCAACAAGCCTTTAAGCAGGCTCATCAAGAAAAAAAAACAGAGAGGACCCAAATAAACACAATCAGAAATGAAAGAGGAGATATTACAACTGACACCATAGAAATACAAAGGATGTAAGAAATTACTATGAAGAACTGTATGCCAAGAAATTTGAAAACCTAGGTGAAATGCACAAGTTTCTAGAAAAATATAATCTCCCAAAGGTCAATGAAGATGCAGAAAACCTGAACACACCAATAACAGCAGATGAAATTGAAGCAGTAATCAAAAAACTCCCAACACTCAGGACTTCTGGTCAAGATGGAGGTGTAGGTGGACACACTGTGCCTCCTCTCACAACCAAAATTAAGGACAACAAAGATTTAGAAACAAGAAAACAACCAGAACTCATAGAAAACTGAACTGTACGGAAGTCCAACAAGCATTCATCCAGACTGGTAAGAGGGGCAGAGTCACGGCAGGAAAAAGTGCAGGTGTGGACTGGGCACACAGGCAGCAGCAGCTAGCAGACCCCAGGAGAACAGGTGGCAGCTAGCAGACCCCGGGCACGGGGTGGTAACTGTGCAGACCCAGTGAGGCCGCAAAAGGCAGCTGGCTGACGGGGTGGTCCCACATTCGTGCACAGATAATCCAGGCGAAAGGGAAGCAGCGGAAGGGACTGGAATCTGAGAGAGAGCAGAGCAAGAGCCATTGTTCCTTCTCGGACCCCGCCCCCACATACAGCACCACTACCCAGCAACTGGGCTGCCCCGCCCTGGGGAACAACTAAGGCTAAACCCCTCACTACGTAACAGCCGCAACTAGACCGTAAAACAAAAACAAAAACCCAGAAACAAAAATGGCTCAAACCGGAGAACAAATCAAAGCCCCACAGCCAATTTATCTAAACAACAAAGAGATAGCCGACCTATCAGATGCACAATTCAAAGACCTGGTGATCAGGATGCTCACAGAATTGTTGATTTTGCTCACAAATTAGATGAAAAAATGGAGGCTACAGTAAGTGAAATGAAGAAAAATGCACAGGGAATCAATAGAGATGGGAGGAAAACTGAGACTCAAATCAGTGGAGTGGACCAGAAGGAAAAAAAGAAATAACCAAACAGAAAAGAAGAAAGAAACAAGAATTCAAAAAAATGAGGAGAGGCTTAGGAACCTCCGGGACATCTTTAAATATCCCAACATCCGTATTATAGGGGTACCAGAAGGGGAAGAAGAAGAGCAACAAGAGGAAAACTTATTTGAACAAATAATAAAGGAGAACTTCCCCAATGTGGCAAAGGAAATAGACTTCCAGGAAGTCCATCAAGCTCAGACATTCCCAAAGAAGGTGGACCCAAGGAGGAACACACCAAGGCACATCATAATTACATTAGCCAAGATTCAAATGAAGGAGAGAATTCTAGAAGCAGCAAGGGATAAGGGGACAGTCCTACAAAGGAGTTCCTATCAGACTGTCAGCTGATTTCTGAAAAGAGACCTTACAGGCAAGAAGGGGCTGGAAAGAGGTATTCCAAGTCATGAAAGTCAAGGACCTACAACCAAGATTGCTCTATCCAGGGAAGCTGTCATTTAGAATGGAAGGGAAGATAAAGTGCTTCTCAGATAAGGTCAAGTTAAAGGAGTTCATCATTACCAAGCCCTTATTACATAAAATGTTAAAGGGACTTATCTAAGAAAAAGAAGATAAAAAATATGAACAGTAAAAAGACAGCAAACTCACAGGTATTAACAACCAACCTAAAACAAAAGCAAACTAAGCAAACCACTACAACAGGAACAGAAACCCAGAAATGGAGATCACATGGAGGGTTAGCAACAGGGGAGAGGGAGGAGGAGAGAGGGGTAAAAGGTACAGAGAACAAGTAGCATAGACAGTGGGTAGAAAATAGACAGGAGGAAGGCAAGAATACTGTGGGAAAAGTAGAAGCTAAAGAACTTATGACACATGGTCATGAGCTAAAGGGGGGAATGTGGGTGGGAGGGGGTGTACAGGGTGGAGGGGAATGAAGGGGGGAAAATGGGACAACTGTAATAGCATAATCAATAAAATATATTTTTTAAAAAGCTAAAAAAAAAAAAAAAAAAAAAAAAAAAAAAAAAAAAAAAAAAAAAAAAAAAACTCCAGACACACAAAGGCCCAGGACCAGATGGTTTCACAGGCAAATTTTACAAAGCATTTAAAGAAGAGGTAACCCCAATCCTTCACAAACTTGTTGAAAAAATCCAAAATGATGGAGGACTCCCAAACTCTTTTTATGAAGACAGCATCATTCTAATCCACAAACCAGATAAACACATAAGAAAAAAAGAAAACTTCAGGCTCATATCGTTGATGAACATAGATGCTAAAATCCTCAACAAAATATTGGCAAACTGCATCCAACAATACATTAAAAAGATCATACATCATGACCAAGTGGGATTCATCCCAGGGATGCAAGGATGGTTCAACATTTGCAAATCAGTAAATGTAATACATCACATAAACAAAAGTAAACACAAAAATCACATGATCATATCAATAGATGCAGAAAAAGCATTTGAAAAGGTACAACACCCATTTATGATTAAAATACTCAGCAGAGTGGGAATAGAGGGAGCATTCCTCAACATAATAAAGGCCATATATGAGAGGCCTATAGCCAACATCATACTCAATGGGCAAAAACTAAAATCTTTTCCACTAAGGTCAGGAACAAGACAAGGTTGTCCACTTTCACCACTTCTATTCAATATAGTATTGGAAGTATTGGCCACGGTGATTAGACAAGAAAAGGAAATTAAAGGCATCCAAATTGGAAAGGAGGAAACAAAACTATCATTATTTGCAGATAACATGATAGTGTACATAGAAAATCCTATAGACTCGGCCAAAAAGCAGCTCGACCTAATAAATGAATTTGGCCAAACAGCTGGATACAAAGTCAATATCCAGAAATCAAAGGCATTTCTGTATACCAACAATGAACAAGCAGAAGCAGAAGTTAAGAAAAAAATTCCATTCGATATAGCAAAAATAAAACTAAAATACCTAGAAATAAACCTAACCAAGGAGGTAAAAGACCTATACGCAGAAAACTACATGACACTGAAGAAAGAAATCAAGGAAGACACAAATAAATGGAAACATATACCATGTTCATGGATCGGAAGAATTAACATAATCAAAATGTCCATACTACCCAAAGCAATTTACAGATTCAATACAGTACCTATTAAAGTACCAATGGCATATTTCACAGACATAGAACAAACACTTCAAAAATTTTTATGGAACCACAAACGACCTTGAATAGCTGCAGCAATTTTGAGAAAGAGCAAAGTAGGAGGGATCACAATACCTGACACCAAACTGTATTACAAGGCCACTGTAATCAAAACAGCTTGGTACTGGCACAAAAACAGGCACATGCACCAGTGGAATAGAACAGAGAGCCCAGAAATAAACCCAAGTCTCTATGGCCAATTAATATTTGACAAAGGAGGCAGCAACATGAAATGGAGTAAAAACAGCCTCTTCAACAAGTGGTGTCGGGAGAACTGGACAACTACGTGCAAAAAAATGAAACTTGAACACCAACTTACACCATACACAAAAATAAATTCAAGGTGGATATAAGATTTAAATATAAGCCGTGAAATCATTAAAGTCCTAGAGGAGAACATAGGCAGAAAATCTTAGATATTTCATGCAGCAACATTTTTACTGATATGTCCCCTAAGGAAAGGAACATAAAGGAAAGAATAAACAAGTGGGATCTCATCAAAATAAAAAGCTGCACAGCTAAAGAAAATAGTATTAAAATAAAAAGAGAACCAACTGTATGGGAAAACATATTTGCCAATGATACCTCAGACAAGGGTTTAATCTCCAAAATATATAAAGAACTTACACAACTCCACTCTAAGAAGACAAGCAACCCAATTAACAAATGGGCAAAGGACTTGAACAGACACTTCTCCAAGGAGGACATACAGAGGATCCAGAGACACATGAAAAGATGCTCAATATCATTAGCTATCAGAGAGATGCAAATTAAAACCACAATGAGATACCACTTCACACCAGTCAGAATGCCCATCATAAACAAAGCAACAAACAACAAGTGTTGGAGAGGTTGTGAAGAAACGGGGACTCTAGTGCACTGTTGGTGGGATTGCAGACTGGTACAACCACTATGAAAAGCAGTATGGAATTTTCTAAGAAAACTAAAAATGGAACTACCTTTTGACCCAGCAATTCCACTGCTGGATTATATCCTAGGAACTCTGAAACACCAATCCAAAAGCACCAATGCACCCCAATATTCATAGCAGCACCATTTACAATAGCTAAGTGTTCAATGCAACCTAGGTGCCCATCAGTAAATGAATAGATCAAAAACTATGGTACATTTATACAAAGGAATTCTATGCAGAAGAAAGAAGGAGCTCCTACCCTTCATGACAGCACGGATGGAACTGCAGAGCATTATGCTAAGCAAAATAAGCCAGGAAGTGAAAGACAAATACCGTATGATCTCACCTTTAACAGGAACCTAAGCATAATATAACCAAAGACACTGAAATTGAGAGCAAGAGAGGAGAGGGGTAGGAATTTCAAGGGAAAAGGGGAAGGGTTTAGAGCAACAAGTATAAAAGATACATGGACAAAAGGTAGGGGGTGGAAATGGGAGGGAGCTGAGGAGGGCTCGGGCGGTGGGCTGGAATGGGAGTAGAAGACAGACCACTGTACAAGAATAACAAGTAAATAAAATTAAAAATTAAAAAATAAATAAAAAGAAGGTAAGAGCATCTGCCATTTGCCCTTTGAATTATTTGATCCTGCATTTTCCAGTTTTCATCTGGAAATGTCCTTCTTCCTAAAGTACTCTGTAGTTTTTCTTCTGGTCAAGCCTATTGGCTACAAATGTCCCCTTTCAATGATGAAAATGTGTTTATTTCACCTTCATCCTTTAAGATATTTCATTGGGTAGAGAATTCCTGATTGGCAGTCATTTCATTCCTACGACTCTAAAGTCACCACTATTTTCTTTCTGATAGCTTCTGTAATTTCAGTGCAGTAGCCAGCTGTAAATCTTATTGCTGCTACTTTGCAGATAATGTGTCTTTCATCTTGGGATGCTTTTAAGATTTTTCTTTTTGTCTTTGAGTTTTCAGTTGCTTCAATATGTTGTCCCTAGACATAATTTTTGTGTGATTCTTCTGCTAGATGTTTACAGAGCTTCTTAAATCTATAATTGCTCTTCTCCAGTTTTGGAAGCTTCTTGGTTTTTTAATATCACTTCTTCCCTATTGTTTTTTCTCTTTGGGACTACGGTTATGTGTATGTTATATATTTTTGTTTTGTTTTGTCTTCTATTAGTTTTTCTCTTTGTACTTCAGTTGAGTATTTTCTATAAACCTCTTTTCCAATTCACTCATCCTAATTTTTACTATGTCCATTCTGCTGTTAAGCAACTTCACTAAGCTCTTAATATCAGATAATAGTTTTTTCAGTTCTAGAATGTCCATATGATTTTTAAAATAGATTCCCATTCTCTGAAATTTTTTTATACTTTATTAATTATATTACAGTTGTCCTGATTTTCCCCCTTTTTCCCCTCCATCCAGTGCCCCCTACTACCTCAGGCAATGCCTCCCCAACCGTTGTTCATGTTAATGGGTCATGCATATAACTTCTTTGGCTACTCCATTTCCTATACTGTACTTTACATCCCCATGGCTATTCTGTAACTGTGTATCTGTACTTCCTAATCCCCTCACCTCTTCACCCTTTCATTACCCTCTTCCATCTGGCAAGCTTCTGGTAGCTAACTTCTTTGCTCTTAGGAGTCTCTATCTTGAACCTTTGGCCTTTTAATAATGGGCCTCGTTGCATCCATCATAATTAGGACTCTCTGTGCTTCCTTGACTTGCATGTCTATTTCCCTCCCCAAATTAGGGAAGTTTCTTTTCACCATTTTTTTTTTTCAGATAGATTTCCAATTTCTTGCTCTTTCTCTTCTCCTTCTCGCACCCCTATGAGGCAAATGTTGGGCTTCTTAAAAGTTGTCCTAGAGGCTGTTTATACTATCCTCATTTTTTGGATTCTGTTTTCTTCTTGTTCTACATGGTTATTTATTTATTTATTTATTTTTTGCTTCCTTATGTTCCAAATTGTTGATTTGAGTCTTGGCTTTATCCATTCTACTGTTTTCCCCTGTAAATTGTTCTTTATTTCAATTAATATATCCTTTGTTTCTAACCAGGTCTTTTTTATGCTGTTAAAGTCTTCACTAAGTTCCTTGAGCATCCTTGTAAGCAGTGTTTTGACCTCTGCATCTGATACATTGCTTACCTCCATTTTGGTTAGATCTTTTTCTGGAGTTTTGATCTATTCTTTTATATGAGCCATATTTCTTTGTCTCCTCATTTTGGCAGTCTCCTTGTGTTTGTTTCTATGTATTAGGTAGAGCTGCTTTGATTCCATGTCTTGGTAGTGTGGCCTAATTTAGTAGGTGTCCTGTAGGGTCCAGTGGCACAGCATCCCCTATCACCCAAGCCAGGTACTTGAGGTGTGCCCTTTGTGTGGGCTAAGTACACCCTCCTTTTATAATTGAGACTTGATTATTGTTGGCAGGTCAACAGGAGGGATTCTCCCAGTACAGTCAACTGCAAGGACTGTCTGTGACCACTGACCACCAAACTCCACCCTCCATGGAGGATCAGCTGTGCAGGGGTAGAGTGGTGCTGTTCCAATGTGGCCTGTAGCTGTCTACTGGGTGACTCTAATCTATCTGCTGCTAGGGCTCACTGAAGCCAGCTGTCACTTATTTGATAGGATTTAGGAACCAAGACCAGCCATTCTTATGGAAAAGCAGCTTAGGTGAGCCTGTAATTTGGGTAGGGTAGAGCCTCTGTTGATCTCCAAGGTGGGTCACACAGTGTTAGCCAAGTTGATGGAGTCTCAGATATGGCATCAGCCTATTGGCCCTGTGGTGGGGAAGGCTAAGTAGAAGGGCAATGGCCTCTGCTCATTCCAATGCCAGACACTTCAGTCTCCCCCTGTATACCACTGGTACCATTCAAGCTGCCACTCTGATGCTGGAGCTCAGAGGGAGCAAGTCTGAGTAGGTGAGTCCACGTGTGGGATATTTAAAAGGAACTGCATAGGGCTCCACCAGCCTCCTCCACCGACTCAATCCCCATTGGTTTCCACAGCCAGAAGTTGTGGGGACTTATCTTCCTGGCACTGGAATCCTGGACTGGGTATGGGGCTTGGTGTGGGTGTGGAACTCCTCGCTCCTGAGATATCCATCCCATGTTTTTAGCCACATGGGTGTGGGGCCAGCCTATTCTGTGTCCGTGCCCCTCCTATCAGTCTAGATGGATGTGGTTTCTTCAATTCCGTAGTTGTCAGACTTCCATTAAACTTGATTTCATAGTTGTCAGGCTTCCATTTAACTCAATTTCTGACATTCCTGAGTGATGGTTGTTCTATATTTTAGTTGTAATTTTGATGTGGTTGTGCAAAGAGGTGAGCCATGTCTGCCTACACAGCCATCTTGACCAAAGGCATCTGTTTTCTCTTATTCTTTTAATATAGCTACTGGAGATGTAAAATTACACAAGGCTCACATTATGCTTCCATCAACTTATGCTGCTTTAGTCTGAGGACCCTCTGAGGGCACAAGAATTTCTACTGTACCCATAGCTCAGCTCACAGCCTGACAAAGGAGGGTCAATGTGTATTCACTGGATTAACTCAAGACTGACTCTGTTAAGTTATACCCATCACTCCCACACCATGGCAACAATTACAGAATTCCTATGAATAGTCATATGGAGCGTCCTGGTGAAATTTTCCATGTTTCCATCTGTGTGTGTGTGTGCGTGTGTGTGCATGTGTAAAATCTTTAACATCATTTTAATGTTCTTATCTATTAACTTCAACAGTTTTATCATGTGGTCTGCTTCTGCTGTTTTTTGTCTCTTCTTGTTGATAGTATGTCACATATTGTATGCAAAAAGTGGAGGCTGTACCAGCACAGTGGTGGCTCAGTGGATTGAGTGCCGGCCTGCAAACCAAAGGGTCACTGGTTCAATTCCTGATCAGGGTACATGCCTGGTTGTGGGCCAGGTCCCTACGGAGGGGGGATTGGTGCGTGAGAGACAACTACACATTGATGTTTCTCTTCCTCTCTTTCTCCCTCCCTTCCTCTCTCTCTCTAAAAATAAATACATAAAACCTTTTTTAAAATGTGGAGGCTAATAATGATGATTCTACTAGAAAGTGTGTCCCTTTTCTTCTCTTAGAGAGACTGCGTGAGGAGCTGAGCACCTAAATCCAGCAGGAATTGAAGTGGGTTGGGGCTGGGCCAGTTTTAGCAAGAATCTATGGACCTTTTCTTGGCCCCTGCTCCTTGGATGGGGCCTTCCCATGCTTCTGTTGGAGAGCCTGGCTGGTGTAATTTCCTGAACCCTGAAAGACTGCAGGAAATCTAGCTCTATCCTGCAGGGGCTTTCAGACTAGCTCTCCAGGTTCCTGGGCACACAAAGCTGCAAAATCTGCAAAGGCCTTAAAAGGGGCAACAGCCTTGTGCCTGAAGCAGACTCCATCTTCTAGAGGGTTCTTGTTTCTTAAGAGCATAAGCCCATGGGAGGTTTCATTTGCCCTTTATAAACTTTTGGCCACACTCTCCAGGATCCTATGAATTCTAAGAATTTAGCATATATCTTGAAGAAAAAAAACAGCTTTGAGTTTGAAGCCCTTCAAAGTTTCCAGTTTGTCACAGTAGCCCTGTGTTGGCAAAGCTCCTGTCACTGAGCTTTGCAGATTTCTTTTCCCTTCCAAAGACCCTCAAGCCTGAGCTAAGTCCAATCCTCAATCCATGTCCAGAATCAACAAAGGCCCCCCATGCCAAAAACAGCTGTCAATTATCAGCTTACCTTGGAACAACTTTCCCGTCTCTGTAATTTTCGTTCATCTAGGACTGTTTCTTCTAAGCTCTATGTTGCCTTTAAAAATATCATTTTTTCTAATTTGTCCAGTTTTTCCCATTTGTTGCAGGACTATCAACCTGCCTCAACCAACTATATACTATCCAAAGTAGTAGTTTCATGTTTTATTTTTGAAATTAGGAAAATTACTATGTCAAAGATTCTACCTTCATTTCATAGTGTTTTCTACTTTTCAAAGGTCTTACATATCCACTGTCTCAATTAAAGCTGGTACTAAAACTATGGCATAGGTAAACTAGGGCACCTGACTCAGCAGAGACTCTCTAAAAACCTGCCACCTCAGTATGACTGTCCATGTGAAAGGCCAGGAAGGCTTTTCCAAGTTCTTCTGAGACCTAGCTTGTCTACACTCTCTCTAATTTAAGGACATAAAAATAAATGGTAGTGTATTCACTAGGCTAAACAACAGTCTTCAACAACTGACTTGCACTTGCTAGTCTTCATTTACAAGACTACATAAATGTAGACGGATTCAAGGTGAGATTTAACATTATTAGTGAATCACTATCTCAGATCTTCATAAAGGTGGCTTTGCAACATTTATGAAACAAGTTCCTCAGACAGCATTTTCCACTAATGGGAGAAAACACAAAAACAAAATTAACATTCCAAGTTTTTCTTTTTTCTTTTTTTTAAATGTTGTTCTTATACAATCTTCTTTTACTCCCTTCCCAGCCTACCACACCAGCCCTCCCCACCTCCCTCCCATTTCCATCCCCCCTAGTTTTTGTCCATGTGTCTTTTATACTTATTGCTCTAAACCCTTCCCCTTTTCCCCTGAAATTCCCTCCCCTCTCCCTTCTCCCCTCTGGTGACTGTCAGCCTATTCTCAATTTCAGTGTCTGATTATATTATGCTTGTTTGTTGTTTTGTTGATTAGGAATTTTTCTAAATATATATATAACAGAAGAATCATATAGAATGCCCTACATGAACCTGTTGGCACATTAATTGTACATATTATACTAGTATATAAATTCACCTCCAGAAAACTACATTGGCTTCTCAATATGATGAACTGGGAAGATATGTTTATTCTTACCATCTCTCTGGATGGCTCTACCAAGCTGGCCTTTCAAAAACATGTTTGTGCAACATCTTTAAGCCTCTTCCTCTAGAAAGCTATAGCAATTCAACAAAGCTCCTCTCACAGTGACAGTCACTGCTGTCCAGCTGAGCTGGTCTTTAGGCAAGGTGGTCAGCAGAACTTATGTTTTATCTTCTGAAGGACATCCGGAAAGTCCCTATACCCAAAACTTCTCCCCTTAATTAATTCAATTTTTTGAAAATCAGAGGGGAGAGAAGAGAAGGTCTTATTCATGAACTGACCAGGCCCAGAAGACACAATGTTAATATCAAGAATAATTAGAGCTTCCGGCCAAGATGGAGGCATAGGCAGGCGCACTGTGCCTCTTCTCACAACCAAATTAAGGACAACAAAGATTTAGAAACAAGAAAACAACCAGATCTCAGAAAATCAAACTGTTTGGAAGTCCAACAACGATTCATCCAGACCGGTAAGAGGGGCGGAGTCGCGGCAGGAAAAAGCAGAGGTGCAGACCAGGCAAGCAGGCAGCAGTGGCTGGCAGCCCCCAGGTGCACAGGCAGCGACTAGCAGACCCCGGACACGGGGCAGCAACTGTGCAGAACCAGTGAGGCCACACAAGGCAGCTGGCTGACCAGGTGGTCCCACATTCACGTGCGGATAATCCAGGCAAAGGGGAAGCGGTGAAAGGAACTGGAATCTGAGAGAGAGAAAAGCAACCGCCATTATCTCCTCTCAGACCCCGCCCCCACATACAGCGTCACTACCCAGCGACCGGGCTGTCCCGCCCTGGGGAACACCTGAGGCTCCACCCCTCACTACGTAACAGCTGCGACTAGATAAAACAAACAAACAAACAAACAACAACAAAAAAAAAACCCAGAAATGGAAATGGCTCAAACGGGAGAACAAATCAAAGCCCCAGAGCCAATTTATCTAAGCGATGAAGAGATTGCCAACTTATCAGATGCACAATTCAAAACCCTGGTAATCAGGATGCTTACAGAATTGGTTGATTTTGCTCACAAATTAGATGAAAAAATGAAGGCTACAATAAGTGAAATGAAGAAAGCTGCATGGGGAACCAACAGAGATGGGAGGAAAACTGGGACTCAAATCAATGGAGTGGACCAGAAGGAAGAAAGAAACAACCAAACAAA
>PVKU01013651.1:0-27515 GCA_004027475.1 Anoura caudifer
GCCGAAAGGCAGAGAATTTTCAAGATGAAGTGTTATGAGGCAGTGCCCATTGAAGATCGATCAGAAATTACAATAAGCATCTTGGTAATTACAACAAAAACTAATGGGAAAATGATTTAACTCATAAAAGTTTACTATCTATCCAGCCTCACACACACAGATACCTACAAAATGATGCAATGAAAAAAATCTATACGATGTGGCCTGGTTTGCATATTTAATAGGCACAGTTATTGCTTGCGAGCATAATGTTCCATATTTACTTGTCCAATATTCTTGCTCCTGCTGATTATTTGAGCATTGGTATTTTTCAAAATATAAAAACAGCATGTCACTTCAATACCCACTGCTATTGTGCAAAGGGTTTAAACTTTTGTGCCTTTGTTTTAAAAAAAAAAAAAAAAGTCCTTAGCAAAAGTGCTCATTAAAATGTAGAGAAGATAAGCATCCAAAAATTTAACTTGGAACTTGCATTGAAATTAAAAAAAAAAACAAAACTCTGCACAAAGCCTTTGGATTGAACACTGTGCTTTTATCCTCTGACAATGTGGCAAACTTTCAGCATTTCCTGGAATATTTTCCAACTCCTTTAAACACCTGAAGGGTTTCTTGCATGTTGGATTAGCTGGCAGGAAGGGTATGAATAAAGCGAAAACTGCAGAAGGGTAGAAAAGAGAAAGGATACTTTTTAGATTACCACCCTCCTCGAAAAATCGCATCCCTTAACTGTGCCTTTATCAGGTCTAAAGCAAAGCAGATAACTGCTAGGATAATTAACAACTCTGGTTTTAAAAAGCTGAAGTTGATTATCTAAAGGGCAGGCTGCTCTTTGAATTAAAGATGATATCTGAGGCATTTCCAGCAATATATGTTATAGCCACTGATAGTATCCATAAATATATAGGTCAAGGAGTCCTCTCCCAACCGTCGGGAGGAGCCAGGCAGGTGAAATAACGGAGCGGAGTGGGCTGGGATGAAACGGAGGTGAAATGGAGAGAATATGCTCTTAAAATAGGCAGGTGGCCCTGGCCAGGGTTGGAGCACCGTCCCGTAACCAAAAGGTTGTGGTCAGGGCACACGCCTGGGTTGTGAGTTCGATCCCTAGTCTGGGTGCCTACAATCCCCGGTCCAGGGATCCGGCGTGTACAGGAGGCAACCGACTGAGGCTTCTCTCTCACATCAACATTTCTCTCTCCCTTCTTCTCTTTCTAAAAGCAATGAAAAAAATGTCCTCAGGTGAGGATTAAAAAAAAATTTTTTTTTAATGGGCAGATGTTTCTCAGCCGACTGTGGCCAGCAGATGCAGCCCCATATGGACAGAGCTTTCAAGTTTCAGAAGCCAGGAATTCTAATTTTCCTGTAAAATCTGCTGTTTTTAAAATAACAACACCTATGTAATTAATTTCTAGATACATAATTTCATCGTTGCTGCGCAGGCTAAACAAAATGAATCTGCAAGCCGAGCGGACATGGACCACTGACTCCGGCCCATGTCCTAGTTCATTCCAATACCCAAACATCGAAACGGTACGTGTGGTCAGAGAGTGGTCGGGGGCCCCCCTCAGGGGCAGAAGCAGCCCAAAGGCTGGCATGAGACCAGGTCACCGTGACAAGGCCTCTAGGAATGCTCTGCCGGGGAGAGGCTGTCAGCCCTGGCCTTGGGCACCTGGGTGACGTCACAGAACAACCCTGCAGGTGGGAATCATGATGGGCTCTGAGATTTGCCCGCACTTCAGACACGCCAGGCTGAACCTTCTCAGCATTTGGCATCAATGTGTCTCCACGTCCCGCTTGCTCTCCACCCCCTGCCACAACCCAGTGGCATGAAGGTGGTGCCCAGTCCGCTCCTTAGAACTTACAAATGGCATTCTCTATGAAGGTTTCTGAAGCTAGAAGCAAATTTAAGAACAAAATCTTGAGAGTTATCTTTGGCAAAAGAGATGAAGGTATGTCCTCTAGCTAGCGCTTGCCCAGTTTCAAATGAACAGATTCTCTTTCTTTTTAATCAAAGAACCACCTAATGAAGGAGGATGGGAGAGATATTTGCCATACTACAGATATGTTCTTAAAAAAAAAACAAACAAACTTCCCTTTGACATGCCGAATCTCCCAAGCTCTATACCAAATTCCCAGAACAGCAGGTCTCAGGAAAACTCTGCCCTTCAAATACTTTAATTTTACCTGCACAGGTTTATGCTTGGTTTTGTTTCTAATATTCTTAATTTTGCCATTTGGGGGTAAGCACTCTCCACTTTGGCTAAATGTCCTATCACTGCCCTTTGTCTTCCAACCCACTAGGCCCCTCGGTGGGAACTTGATTTTGCTGCTAGACTTCATTCCTTCATTCCTTTTCTTTTTCCCATCCCTCCGTGTAATCTTCTAAAAAGAAAGCAACCTCGAAGTGAACGCCAACATCAGATGTATCACGTCTGAACCAATCACACAAAAATGGACCTACTATAGGTAGGGCTGTGCCAGGCACTGGTCATGCACAGTAGGTCAAGACATGGGACCCAGCATCCCAGAGCTCAGGGTCAGCCTGGGAGAAATAAACTAGCAAAGGTACAAGTTCACCGCCAAGGGAAAGCTGCTGCAGTGTTGATGTGCCTGGATGCTAGGGACATAAAGCAAAGGTGAGTTCTCACTGGACTCCAGGGGCTCTGGCCTCTCATCCCCTTTGAGGCTGCAGCGTAGTCATTCTAGTTTATTTGGTTTTGCCTGGTATGGATGAGGACCTGGCTTTCGTTGGTGAAGGTCATGCCATTGGTGGGAGGGGCGCGGTTCCTCCCTCATCACTGCTGGGCTTGGCCGTGAGCATTGGCCACTGGAATGTGAGAAGATGTGTCTAGGCTGAAGTTCAAGAATGAAGAGCCCATGGAGCCAAGCTAGCCTAAGCCACAACCAATGCCCATTTGCGGTTTCACAAAAATTAACGTCTGTTATTGTGAGCCACTGAGATTTAGGGGTGGCATGTTACACAGCAAAGCTCACTCACACACTAGCACAGTTTACTGACAACTTTTTTATAAAGAGGAGAAATGTTGACACCCCTCTACTCAACTAATGTCTGTGCATCAGCTGACCCACCTAGGAGCAGTAAGAGGTAGCCAACGGTACAAATATAGAAATGGAATAAAATGGAAGGACCAGCACCGAGAGCCTACTTCCCACCCGCCACCCCCCAGATATGCCCATCCCCACCGGTTCTGCCCGTTTGGGGAAATCATAGCTCCAGCAATCTCGCTGTACAGAACACTGGGGTCACCGTTGACTGACCGCCCTAACTCTCACACCTCACAGCCCAGTCCACAGCAAATTCCGTCTGCTCTGTTGTTGAAATACAGGGTCCGGCATGAATAACGCCCCCTTTTCATTACCTAAAAGTCTTTTATTACAAAATCATAAGCATGTAATTCTGTAACATAATACTAATCATACTCAAGCACACCATGTGACATTTTAGGTGACATGTTCCAATGGCTGTCCATCTCGTGCGAGACACTCACGTGCCCTACCAACCACACTTGATGGCGTTCCTTCTGCCGGAACCCAGATACCCTAAATCTGGCCCCTTCCCCCCATACCCACTGCCGCAGCCCTGACCCCAGCCCCATACACCCGACCTGAGCTACCACAATGGCCTCCTGAGTTCCTTCTGCTGCCTTGCCCCTCAGCTGTCTGTGTTTTACACTCTTTTCAGGTTAACCACGTTAACATCAAATTTTATTATGTTCTCACTTTCTTCCATGCTTTGCAGTGACTCTTGTCTCACTCAGAGTAAAAGCCAATGTTCTTACAACAGCCCCAAAGGTCTCCTAGTCTCTCCCCGGTCACTGGAACGTAGCACACGGATACACTAGCTGCCCCTCCAACAGGCCAGGCACGTGCCCACTGCAGAGATTTCTCCATTTGCTGCTCATTCTGCCTGCACTGCCTTCAGGGAGAAGCTACTGGCTTGTTCTCACTTCCCTGGGGTGGTGGCCCAGATATCCCCTTATCGCCCTGGCCGGGTAGCTCAGTTGGTTGAAGCGTCACCCAACACACCAAGGTTGCAGGTCTGATTCCCTGGTCAGGGCACATGCAAGAGGCAACCAGTGAATGCATAAATAGGTGGAACAACAAACCGATCTCTCTCCCTCTCTCTCCTCATTCCTCTCACTCTCTAAAATCAATAAATAAAAACACAAAAAAGAAGGTATCCCCTTATCAAGGAGGGCTCTTCTGAAAACCTTACGTAAAAGAGCGGCCCCAGATTGCACCCCCCTTTCTAACTTCTTTGCCCCGGTTCATCGTTCTCCACAGGACTTCCCACAACCTGATTCCTCCTACCGGAGTAAACCCCAAGAAGGTGAGAATTTTAGTTTGTCCGCTACGCTACCCGCAGCTCCTACAGAATGCCAGGCACTTAGTCACTTCTCAATATATATTTCTTCAGCAAAGAAGTATGGGAATCAGACAAATTTACGTTGGAACTCCAGCTCTGACACTCACCGGCTGTGTGACCCTCCGCAGGTCCCATTACCTCTCTGAACTTCTATTTAATCTCCTACTGGAGGCATGATAATCTCTTCCCTTCAAAGTGCTGGCAAGGTCTAGAGGCAACGCATCGTCAGGGCGCACATCGGTAAAGAGCAGCTGTCATTCTCCCAGATCCGGCTTATCTCCCACCTCTCTGACACCCTCGGCCACTGTGCTCCAGCCACTGGCCTGCCCTCTGTCGCCAAAACGTGCCTCGCCAGTTCCCACGTGACCTTTGCACTTGCCGCTCTAGCTGCCTGAGCGCTGGTCCCCAGCTCTCCGCACCAGTGGGCCTTGTCATCCCTTGCACTGCGGCTGTGATGGGACCTCCTCGAAGAAGACACCCCCGGCCTCGCAGCCTCAAGTGCCCCATCGGTCACGATCACTCACATCATCGGTGAATTTCCTCCGCAGATGTATCACCTTGTTATTCATGCATTTGCTTGCCCTTTGCGTGGCCACCCCACTAGGAGATAAACTCCAGGAGGAGGAAACCCATCGGTCATGTTCACCAGCACTTCTGCAATGCCTGGCGCATAATACACACTCACTGAATATTCGTTGAATAGGCAAACGAAAGGCTTCATGGAAGAAATGCACGTAGACGATAAGGCATATGCATAATAATGCATTTTTATGGTTATCACGGCCGGATCTCTGTTCCCACATGGACTAAGAAGCAGGTGATGATTGGGAAGAGGGAAAAGCAGAATGGTGAGAAAGTTTTGAAGGATTCTGCACCCAGGGGGAAAACACCTGGAAAATACATTATTTTTTGAAAGACAGAGTAAAGTGAAAGTGCAGTTTGAAGTAGGCACTAAAACAGAAAAATCATCAGTCCTTCCAGGATGACACGGGAGCCCGAAGAAACCTGGGCTGGAATCACAGCTCTAAGACTTACGACAGAGGCCCGGCGCTTCGAAGAAGGAGCAGGAGTTCAGCCTGACTCTCGGATGGAGGAGTGGACGTTCAGACGCGGAGAGCTGGGGAGTGGCCATGGCCTGATAATCCAGGGCCGCTGGTCGCCACTCGCTCCGGAGTACGCACAGCTCTGCCCTCTGGGCACAGAGAGTGGCGAGGATCTCGTCTCTGCACTGGTTCAAATTACAGGCAGATAGATCCCGAGGGGAATTTCCCATCCAGGACAATCAGTGAAAATTCCCTTCTTTCTTTTCCTTCAGTGTTTTTCCATAATTCACTCTGATCGCGGGGTACAGGCAGCCAGAATTGCCTGTTTGAAAAAGGGGAGGGGGCTTTTAAACTCATCGTTGTTTGCAGAATATTAGTAATGCTATAAAAAGTTTATGTTAATTAATGCTGCATTTGAATAGATTTCCTGGAAGTTTGTAACTGCCTACTATAAAGGCTTTCAAGATAATGTATTATACAGCGGGTATCATAAACTCCAAAGCAGTTCAAATTTTCCTTTTATGCCTCCATAACTTTCCCCCCAAAGTTACAGTATTTAAAAGATTCAAATGCAGAAATAAAGAAAAAATTTTCCCCACCAGGGGATACTTTAAATTTTTATATCTCGTGGTGATCGATCTCATGTCTCAGCGACACTGCACTCGAGCTGGTTTGCAGGCAGAAAGCCATCTGCACTTCCTGCCAGCTGTCTGAGGGAGGATTTGGGGGAGGTCGGGCAGGTCAGGGACCTCACAACTCCCACGTCCTTCTGCACCCGACTGTATGCATAGGAACATCCCCTTATCATGGTTTCTCTCTCTAAGTTTGAGCAAGAGGAATCATTAGCAGTTTGAAGAAGCCCCGTTTTTCATGTTCCACAGGCAGACCAAAGACAGAGTTTGATAGTAAGCATTTCAAGAGAGATCAAATCCAAGTTAAACTTCAGCACTGGGGTTTGGGATGTTAAACTTAAGCCCCCAAAGTGCGAGCCCTCTGTGGATTCTCCCGACAGAAGAAATGCTTGGTCTGCACTCCACGCTGAAGGTTCGGAGCACCCTGCTGTGTGATGCTACCCTGTAAGCCGGGCCGATCACTCCTTCAGCTGGAGGTGCACAACAGAGATTCCCTTGTGACTTTAAAGAAGGAAAACAGTACGTTGCCAAAAATAGATTTTTGTTTTAATTGTAAATGGCTTGATTAGTGACTACAGTGGGGAAACTTAAAAAACAGAAAGCTGAAATTAGTTACGCCAGTGAGATGCCGCTTCTTTCTACTCGTAAGGCCGACGAATAAAAGGAGGCCGCCGCAGATCTCTGAAAAAATAAACAAAGCTAACACACACACACACACACACACACACACACACACACACCCCTCCCCTTCTGCCTGCCCGGTTATGCACACAGTGGTGTTATTACGCATGTCTGTGGCTCTCAGAGAAGGCCTTGGAAGCGATTCATCTCTTCCTTTCCTCCCTTCCCTAAATCCCAGCCATAAAACATCTGTCATCTGAGCTCTGTATCCAACAGCATCTGCATGCTATGTTCAATGTCAAGTCCAGGAAAAGAATATGTTTCCCGAACTTCTGAGCGCTAGAATCATGTTCCCATCAAAGTCCTAAGCCCTCACTGTGACCTGAACCAAAGATTCTTACTAGAATCGCAAAGTGATCAAAACACATACATGTAAGTACATGTGTGTGTACCAGCTTTGCTCGTTGATAGAGCCAAATGTGACTACATCAATTAACAACTGTCAAACACTCAAGTAACTTATGTGGGAATCACAGTGATCAGCTGCAGGGTGACTGACCGTCCCAATTTTCCCAGAGCAGAAGGATTCCCAGGACATACATCAGTCCCAAGAGCAGGACAGTCCTGGGCAAACTGGACAGCTGGTCAGTTCAAAAGCTGTATAATGAAATTAGCAATGGAGACTTTTTTAAAGGTCAAAAATTCCAAATTCCTTTTAGCATCGAGGATCCTGCAAGGGAAAAATATGTCTACTTTGCCATTATTAATCCTTCATTATTATCATCCTGGAACGCAGACCTGCATTAAAACCCTCTTCCACCACTCAAATCTCTTTCTCTCTCTCTCTCTCTCTCTCTCTGTCTGTCTCTCTCTCTCTCTTCCCCCTCCCTTCCTCTCCCCCCCTTACCCTCCACATTTCTTTCAAAATACTACTTTGAATCCATCCCTTTGAGACTTCATTTAAATATTTGTCGATAACACTTCCCTCCTCCCCCCCAGTCCCACCACCCACCTCCCAACAACAAACACAATTAGCTGATTGAAAGGCACATTTCACGTTTTGCTTCCCTCGCATCCCGGTGATGGGGTCCACGCCGTGTGAGTCACTCATGCGTGGTCCTCCAGGAAGAGCCAAGAGATGGAAGGGAAATACAGCCCGAGGAAAAAGTCTATAAAGATTTCTCGCTTTCCTAATCCCTTTTCTCTAATGTTTCTTTGTAAATTTGTCAGATGGGAATGAAATTGCCTCATAACTCTCCAGACGTGAAGAGCATCTCTGAAGAAAATTACGTACTTGTCAAAGCAAGGGGGAATTTATGTTGGTGTTCCTGAGATGTGATTTTATTCCGTCTATTTCCTTTGTGCGCATCACAGCAACGAGAGAGACCAAAAAAAAAAAAAAAACAACAACTCGTTT
The DNA here is from genome assembly GCA_004027475.1 of Anoura caudifer. Lineage (NCBI taxonomy): Eukaryota > Metazoa > Chordata > Mammalia > Chiroptera > Phyllostomidae > Anoura > Anoura caudifer. The sequence continues at coordinate 8,098 of PVKU01013651.1, forward strand.
ATGGATATTTTTTTTCACTCTGGTGCATTTTTTGCTTCTATTTTTCCCTTTTGTTTTCTTATTTCCCCCTCCTTTCATCTATGTTTACTGCCAGTGACAGGAAATTCCCATACAACAGTCCCGGGATGATGGGAGCGATGATTTCTACCAGCATAAGGCAGTTCGAACGGGCACAAAGATGATTTCCCCGCGGACAGTTCCGGAAGGTGCAGGCTACGTTTTTGAGTCCTACCCGATGCTGGCCAGGGACGATCTGGGCACAAAAGTCTTGTCGTTATTCCTTCCAGGCAGTGGCATGCTTCCTGAAATTAAATTCTTTTTCCCTAGACCGCACGTTAGGGCTTGCAGGGCCTGGGTTTTGTTTTCTGAATTTAGAAGCTGCGGAATCTGGCTCGTTCGGTAAGTATACCGTGCCTGGCGGAGCCCGTGAGCGGAGAATTCAAAGGCGAGCATGCCTGGGTTCGTTTCCCAGCACTTCGGCTAACTGGCTGGGCAAAAATGTTCAATTTTTATGAGCTTCGCTTTTCTTGGTTGCTCAACAGGAACGCCGCTGTGGTGGGGCTACTGTACGGGTAAAGGGGAAGTCCCCACACTGCGCGGGGCTGCAGGGCTCAGGAGCCTGAGCTCTGAGTCAGACGGCCTGCATCCTGTATCGTGCTCCGCTCCTCCCCAGCCAAGTGACCCTCAGAAAATGATGGACCGCTCCGTTGCCCCAGTTTCCTCGTCTGTAAGGGGGGGGCTGGTCATAACACCACCCCACAGGGCCCTGATGAGGGCCACAGGAGTGAGCGTGACCCTTAGGAGTACACCTCGCGCTGGGTAGCTGCTTGCTGTTCATTACAACACATACCAAGTGCCTAGCACCCAGTACAATGGGGGCCTCCCCGAAACGGAATTTATTTATGAAAAATTGTGTGTTAATTCTTACATGCATAAACTTCAATCACCTTCAAAGTACTCTCTGTTTGATACCATACACCTATTGGGACATTTTTTCCACTGCTCCAGGTTTTGAACTCATCGATTTTGGTATCTTTTAGTGCTTCTGCCTTTTTTTGTTTCATCTCTTCCACACGGGCAAAATGTTTCCCTTTGAGGACTTTTTTCATCCAGGGAAAGAGAACAATGTCATCCGGGGTGAGATAGGGTGAATAGGGAGGGTGGGGCTCCGGGGTCATGCCATTTTTTGTCAAAAACTACTGAACACTCAGCATGGTGTGAGTAAGTATGCTCGTAAATCACCTATTACGAGGCAAACATGCTGAAAGAATCTTCAAAAAAAAATAATCACTGAAGCTGAACGCAGCCTCTCACAACAACACCAGCTGGTACACTGATACAGATGGGTTCCTAGAACACCCACCTACTGGGGGAAGCCTGTGCTACCAGGGCCCCACCCTCCAGAGGATAATTCTAGTTCTCTGGCCTCCCCCGTTGTATTTGCTCAATACATACTTGCCCTCGCCCTCCCTTTCATAAGCTCCTTCCCTGAGAGCCTGTTTCCCTCCCAGAGTTTCTTCCACATGCTGGCCATCTCCCTGCAGGGGCTCAAGAAACGGAGAATTCATCAATGGCAAGATGCTTGGTTCTTGAGGATACTCTATAGATTTTGTCCATTCCCCTATCACTTTACAATACATTTTAAACACCGAAAGGAATAAGGAAAACGTTCTTTTAAACATCAGTTAGCCTGGCCAGGGAGGTCAGTTGTTTAAGACATGGTCTCGATACTCCAAGGTGTCAGGTTCAGCCTCCGGTCAGGGCACATAACAAGAAGCAACCAATAAATGCGCAAGTACGTGGAGCAGCAAGTTATTCTCTCTCTCTCTCTCTCTCCCTCTCTCTCTCTCTAATCAATCATTTTAAAAAAGAAATACCAAAGGAGAAAAGAAAATGTTCTTCTTTTAATGTTTAAGCTTACCAACAGTGGTTCACTGAAAACTCACGCCGAAGGCACTAGTGAACGCTGACCGCAGAAATGGTGCCGCGTGTTTTCAAACAAGCCAAGACTCCACATGGCAACCATGCATGGTACTTTGAAACCTTCCAGGAGCCAACTCTCCCTAAACGAAAGATAAGACAAGCACCGCATGAATGGGTCTACATGGACCTGTAAGGTTGCTCCAAAGGGGTTCCTTAAGGAAACCTTAACTGGGGACTGGGCCATCACTAACTTCACATAAGGGACGGCTAAGGAACTCCATCTCGATGGGTGGGAAAGGAGGTGTGTGTGCACCCCGTCGCCTTCAAAGCCCTGTCCACGGCATGTCTGAAGCTCAGCTGGTGCGGGGAGGTTGGAAACAGCACACAGGACATCCTCCTTGCGCCCCAAACCTTAAAGTGGGAGGATCCTACCAATAGGTCATCACTATTCCATGTGCTGTAATTAAGCTGGCATGCATAAGCATCAGTAATTTCAGGATGTAGCAAGCCTGGTTCAGTGTTTTAAGGACTATTCAATGCCTTCTAAATGCCGACGTGGGGGGAAAGCAGGGCTTCCAAAGACTGGGACGCAAAGGCAACCTAATAATTATGGTTTTCTTTGGTTACGTAACGTTTGACCATCAGAGTAGTTATAAGGCTTCAGGGAAGACCCACCTGCCCCCCAAGTCTATTTCCTCTGCCGCTCTGACCGGAACATCCATTGTTTATTACCCCCTGTGCTCCCCAGCCCCCAAATATCATTACAGTGTCTGTGCCATGATATACGTATGGTTGTTACCCTTTTAATGGATAAAAAAAGATTTAAGTACTTCATTCTGTTGCATTTTGACAGCTGTTAGCCATCATTTTTCCATTCACCTGCATTTAGCAACCCCATAAAGGAAGGCAATCTCAGAAGGAACAGGCGCCCAGCACTGCCGGGTGATAATTCTGTATCACTCGCGCCTATAAATACCTGACAGGCTTTTGCTGAGTCAGCAGTCTGTGACGGGGTGGCAGCCATGCCCTTTTATCTGCGTGAGCGTCTCCCGCCAACGGACCACCAGCCCCTGCAGTGAAAATCCATAGTATCGATCAGGCCATTTCTCCACTGTAATTCTTCTGTAGGAAATCCCTGATGACAAATTTTATCTGCACCACTTTTTGATCGCTGGCTTGATGTAAAGGGTCTCCAAGGGCAGAGCTAAGCGCTGGGCCGTTCCACGTTATCAAGCAGCCGTCTTATTTACTGAAACTACAATTGTGGTCACACGCACGCACAAAAAAAAAAAAGAAAGAAAGAAAGAAAAAGAAAAAGGAGGGAGACAGAGAGTACCGGGAGAGAACGAAATGGAGCCAAACAATATTTCAAGAAGGCGAGGAGAGGCCGCCCCACACTCACAGCCACACAGAGAGCGGAGTGGGGTTTGGGAGCCGCTGAGACGCCGCCGGGTTGTGGGCTGGGACGCAGTCGCTCTCTTTTTCTCCCCGGCCACCTCCCGTCTTCTCCCCAGCCTCACTCGTTAAGCCTCTTGCCTGTGTTAGGAGAATCTCTTTATCTGACAGCGTTCATCAGAGATTAGGATCAGGTACAAATCCGAGACCCAGGTGACCTTCTGTGAAATACCCAAACTCCCAAAGAAAGAAGGGAAAGGTTACGTAGGGACCCATCTCCTCACAGAACTGCTGGTCTTGCTATTTCTGGGCACGAGTGCAAAACGCAAAGAAAAAAATGTCCCTCATTGACCCCATACACTGACCTTCCCCCAGCTACAGATTCGAGACAAGTCCAGTTAAACCCCAGGTGGCCAGGGTGGGTGGGAAAATCTCCTCTCCGGGATTTCTTATGCAAGCCAATCCCCTCAACTCCCGTGGCTGGTCTGTCAGCTCAGCACCGCGAACTTTCAGGGCCAGACCATTCTTTACTGCGGGGGCTGTCCTTCGCGTTGTAGGGTGTGCGGTAGCATCCCTGGCTTTTGCCTGTTAAATGCCAGTCGCATACCCTTGCTCCAGTTGTGACAACTAAATATGTCCCAGACATTGCTAAATGTCCTCTGAAGAAGGGGGGACGAAATAGCCCCAGCTGAGAAGCAGTCACCCATAGGGCACCTGGAGGGGTCAGGAACTGGGGGTGAACAGAGAAAGAGAGAGGTACCCAAAAAGTAGGAGATGCCTTGATATTTCAACTTACCGTAGTTGGGCACAAACTGAAGGGAAACGCGTAACCACCTTCAACCCAATAATGACTAAGCTGATTTTTCCCTTTCAGGAGCTGCAAACGGAATTCTCTTAAACCAAATTCTGCCCACAGAAGAGCTTGATTTGGCCAGTAACTCTCATAACTGAACTTGAGCACATTATGTGGGACCCCAACTCTGCAGCTCTAGCCACCCCCCTCACCCTACCTGTGACCTTCACCCTGACTCTCATCGTGAAGTTACTCCCTGTCCTTAGAGGCTTCGGTGCCCGTGGTGATATTTCTAGTACGGTGGCTCTCCACGGGGGATAAATCTGCCTCCCAGGAGACATTCAGCAATATGTGGATACATTTTTGGCTTTCCCAGCTGGGGTGGGAGGGGAGGGACATGCTACCGGCATCTGGGAGGTGAAGGTCAGGGATGCTGTTAAGGATCCTGGAATGTTCAGGACAGCCCCGCACCACAAAGCAGTATTGGACCCCACGTGCAAATAGTGCGGAGGCTGAGAAACCCAGTTCTAGCTAATCTCTTCCCCTTTCCTGCTATGGCTCGAGTGTTTGCATTTGACAGAAGCCAGAGAGAGACTCTTCGGTCCGTGTGTGGAGGAGCCTTGTGCAGGTATCTGCCTACCTCTCTCTCTCGTCAGGCAGAGACACAAGCAGTTCTTCGCTGAAATGCCCCTGCCCTCCTCGGCAGGGTCTCTCCACCCGCTGTAGGGAAAGCACCGCCATCCTTCATGTCCTGGCCCTAACACGTGGCTGCTGTTGCCACGGGAGGTTATCAGGCCTGATTCCCTATCCGAAGTCACTCCAACAGCACCGAGAGCAAGCAGACTGAGGGGGCTGCTCTGGGTTCCTCTCGCGCACGTAAGCACTCACTGCACAGAGAGCCTGCCCAACGGTGCTGGGAGGGTGAGCTCATTCCTTGCACTGGCTGTAGCCTACGACGTGCCCATGGGAAGGCTCCCAAACTTGAGGAACGCTTATTAAACAGCCGTCACTACACACAAGTGCTACATGTCCCATATTACCTCTGCTGGCAGTTTTGTCTCTGATCCTGGGGCCCTGCATGCTGATGCCTGCAAGGGTCACGTGGGACCATGGATCAATGAAATCTGAAAGGTGTGGGTGGAGGAGGAGCATTGCTAGGTAAAAATACAGCATGCCTAGTTAAACGTCACCTTCAGGTAGACAACGGGAAATGTTTAGTGTGAGTATGCCCCACAGTTTCAGGAAAATTAAAAGTAAGATTTTTAGCATACAAGGTCTGTCCAGAAGGTATCCAGCCATGTAATATGAGACATAGAGACATTTATTGAAGACACAAGATACAAGAAACAATGTCCATACGACAATGATGCCTCAGTCCCCTTCAATGTAGGCACCTTGGGACCTCACACAGTTCTCCAATCACCATCAGCTGCCCCATTGTATTTTCCTGAATCTCATCCATGGTCTGATATCTCCGCCCTTTCAAAGGTGATTTTAGTTTTGGGAAAAGCCAGAAGTTGCGGGGCACCAAATCTGGGCTGTAAGGGGGCTGAGTCACCTGGGCGATTTGATGTTTCACCAAAAAACTGTGTCAGACATGATGCATGACCAGGCGCATTGTCATGATGAAGCAGCTAGTCACCAAATGCCCATAGCTACAGCCTTCTGAATCATCAGAATAATTTCCATGGAGAAATGTTCAAGCTTAACACCAAATTTGATGCAGATTTGTTGCTCTACTCACTCAGTCATTTTGAATGTGACGGCCACACCGTACACATGCTCACTCAACAGCGTCTACCACCCCCACTGACCAGTACAGTGACGTCATCATTGTTCACGCCTGTGCATTCCAGTCCACTCTCCTTGGCTGCCAGGTTACATCAGTGTGGCACAAACTGTTCTCATTACATTAACAATGGCTGGACTTCTTCCAGAGAGAACTTGTAAGTATGTCCCAAATATTGCATGGGACATACTTATACTAAAAAAAAATTAGTTATCTGAAATTGAAATTTAACTAGGCATCCTGTATTTTTATTTTCGAACCGTGGCAACAGTGGTCTGGGGTAAATCAGAGTGAACTCATTCCATCTTAAAAGATCTGCTGGTTTGCACATTTGGCCTAATGTTATCACTAGCGAAAGCAGGATTGCCAGATCTTCTGATTTTCGTAGGAAAATCATTTTTATTACATTTATGTAAAATCTGCTGATTTTGCAATGCTGACAACTAATTTTTTTTAATCTCCCAATTCCCCGCGGAAGGAAGCAAGCAGGTCTGCAGACTGCCTTCAGCTTGGGGGCAGAGGCTCACGTTGGCAGTAGGAGGAACATTAGCGAGTCTTTGTTATAAGCCAGCACTTTTGCAAGGGGCCCACCCATAACTCACTAAGCCCTCCCATCAACTGAGATGCAAAAATGAGTGTCATCACCTCCGTGGATGACAGCAGGAAAGCAAGGTTCAGAAAGCATACGTATTTTGGCAAAGTTCACGTAGTAAGGGGCTCCGTTGGGGTTTAAAACCAGGCAGCCCCCACCAGCACCTGTGTTTCCACTCATCTCACTGCACCATCTTTCACAGCTTCCCAGAGGGCGTAATAATAAAAAACAATAATAATAAAAGCTGGTTCTGAGTACACCCTTCCAGACACAAATTATGTCTGCTCAGGGCCAGATGGGATCGGTAACAGCGCCAGGCCCGGTCGTACCAGAGCCTAGAGCTAAAGAAAAAACCCTGCCTGTACTTAAAACGTTGATGTTTCATTCCTTATGGATTTGGATTTTTAGCATCAATTAGTTACTTTTCTAAATATCGCACTTAAACATCTCAATAACTAAGATTTGGGGGCACCCTCTCAAATTTTGCACCCGAAGCGAGCATCTCATTTGCTTTGCCCACCCCTTTTACAGAATAACATTTCCACATGTCTTGATCCCGTTTCAGATCTTTGACGTTTTATGGAGGGGAGGGGAATGTCTCGTACTCAAAGGTGCCCATTACCTCTTTGTTCAACACGGTGAAAAATTAGCAATGGCCAAATGCCCCACAGAAGGGGGCTGGTTACATAAGTCACAGCACACTCATACAAAGACATCACATGCACATTTGGATGCTGACAAAGAGGCTCGGAAAGGATGGTTAAGTAATAATGTAAAGTGAAGAAGACGAGAACAATTTATTTTTGCAGCATGATCTCAACTATGCTTTTAAAAATAGAAGGAAAAGGAACAACCTGGGGGAAAGGCAGCTGAAGGCATCAGTAGCTCTCCCTGAGGGAGACTGTAGCTGATTGTGTTTTCTCTCTTCTTTAAGGTGGTGTGGTGCCCTGCAAAATCAAATATGGGTTTTAAAATCAGACAACTCTGTGCTTGAATTCTGCCTCATACACACACACACACACACACACATACACACACACACACATACATATACTTTAGGCAAGTTGCTTAACTTCTTCTTGCCTAAAACCGGCTTCCTCACAGCCATGACATGAGTCATTACGGTCCTGCATGTGTATGTAGGTGTGATGGCTACACACACACGTGTGCAATGATCCTCACAGTGCCGAGTCAAAGAGACCATTAATGGTAGGTTACCAAATGGTATTTATACTCTTTCCCCAGCTGCCAAGTGTTGGTAAGAAACAAATATAGCTACTATAGTCAGAAGGAAAGAAATCCTTTGCCATTGCTAGGACTGAGAAGTTGCAGAATCAATTTTCAGCAAGGACCAGGAAAATAACGCACATGGAATGAGCTTTGTTCCTGCAACTAAAGATGAGGAAATGGTCAGGGTACCGGGGAGCATGTGTCCCAAGGAGGGTGCCTTCTACTTAGCCCTCGGGGACACACACTCAGTGTCACCATGACCTTCCTTGGATTTCCTTTAAAAGTCTTGATTTTCTGCTTCATATGTAAAATGCTAGCAGTTTCTTCAAATTCTTTGTTCAATTATCATCTTGGGAGATTCGAAGCAAACATGTTTATGATGCTGGGTCTCTCGGTCTCAGGAATACTGACATTCGGGGTGGAGGAATTCTTTCTTATGGGGCCTGCCTCTCCCCCACCAATTGCAATGACCAAAAACTCCTACAGACGTTTCCAGCAATCCCACAGGATGTACGGTTGGCCCCTGTTGCAAGCCACGCTGCAGCTGGACCTGGCTGGGGTTCAAACTTTGGGAACTACCAGTCCCTGCATGGTCTTCCTCTCTAAATATTTACCTCCACTCCAGCCCTTACTTTTTACATATGTTTTGCCTTGCTGTGGTTTCAGTTCCTTCTTGAAGAGGAAGAAAGTGAGAACAGGATAGAAAGAACACAGCAGAGAACAGAAAAAAAACCGGGAGAAACCAAGAAGACAAGAAAGCCGAAGCGAAGAACTAAGTGACCTTGGAAAATAAAGATTCACAAGGAAGAATGAGAAACGGAGGAGGTGAAACCCCTTAATCTCAATACATAATACCCAAGCCAACTGAGAGAACCAAACCTTTTTATTATTTAAGATAACTCCTCGGCCCTCAACACATTCTTCACGTAGTGACTCACAACTAATAAAAGTGGGGAAACCAGTACCCGGATGTATGTTTATGAGGCTTCAGACAAACGCTGTAGATCATTCGCTACTTGTCCTTCTTTACCACAGTCACAAACTCACAACCTCACTCAAAACGCTCTTACTTTGCTGGGGAGCATTCATAACACCTGTACAGTATCAGCGTGGCTCTTGTACTGAAAGACTCCATTTTCTGCACTCGATGTCAAACACGGCATCCGGGCAAACTACTTCAACTCCCCCAGTGGTCAGCTAAAATCAAGTAGCTCCGCCCCCCTCTTTCTGGACCCTGAACTTGCCTCATAAGCCTAAACTATTGAGTTCTCACTAGCAAAGCTGAGTTCTTGCAAGGTGGAATTCAGTCTTATTTGTCGCTGTGAGAAGAAGAAACCCTGCTAGGCAGACTTAGGCATTCTAACACGGGGGTAAATATTTTGATATACTAAGTGAGGTATATTTAACTCCTGGTAATTTACTCCAACCTCTTGGCTCTTCTCCATTCAAAATTTATTCTTTTTATAAGTAAAAGATTTATTTATCTTGTCATATCTTGAGATATGCATAGAGAAGGTCATATCTTGCCTCAGTGAAGTTTATCACAGAGGATCTGAAGGACAAAGGTGTCAGAGTCTTAGGTTTTGAGCTTCAAAGTCAAGGTCCAGGAAAAAAAAGTTATAAAAGGACACATGATTAGGTAGAACAAGTTTTTCCCACCCAATTAGAGGCCGGGGGAGAAATAGACAAAGCAAATAGAAGTAGATGCTGGTGGACCAACTGCTGGTCCCTAGAAAGGGTCCCCAAACCCCAGGCCCAAACACAAAGTCCAGAATAGCCCCCAGATGAAGGGCAATGATAGAAACTGCAGAGGGTACTGGGTTTTGCTCCCTGGGTGACACCGAAAGAGGTGGCAAGCTTTGGGAGTGACAGTTCTCAGTCCAGTTGCTGTGAAGCAATGCAGTAGAACTGGCCAGGCAAACCCCTGAAAACCAGGCGGCCTGGGGAAGCAGCAGCGTGCGTGCTTCTGTCAGTATGCCCAGAACGCCGGGGCTTTTTTCTCTGCATGGCCAGGAATGATGCAAATGAGGCCAACAGAGTGAGCAGATAAATCAGCCATCTGGCTCGGGACATGCAGAATGCCGCGGCGATATGCGTGGACCCTACAAGCAGAAACCAAATAGCAATGCCGTTAGGTTTTTCATCCACTGACAGCGGTCAGATGACGGAGATTAGTCGACGTGCTGTCCCCATCCCGTTCCAACCACCCACTGGCTCTGCAGCCTGACTCGAGGCCCTTCAGGTTATGCATGCGCTTCCAGGGCATTGCGGCTGAATTACAATATGGCCCCTCAAACTCACATGTTGGCATTCCACCCCCAGTTCCTCAGAACATGACCATATTTGGCATTAGGGTCTTTAAAGTGATGACTGAGTTTAAAGTGAGGCTGACGGGGGCGGGCCCTCATCCAACGCGTCTTCATGAGACAAGGCATTGTGGACGCACAGAGGCGCTGAGCGCATGCGCACACGAGAAGGACCACGTGCTGACCCAGCAGAAGGCAGCCGTCTACAAGCCAGGAAGAGGGGCCTCAGAAAAAGCTAAACCTGGTGACCTCCTGATCTTGCACTTCCAGCTTCCAGAACTGTAGGAAAATTAATTTCTGTGATTCAAGCCCCCAAGTCGGTGGTGTTTTGTTATGGTAGCCCTAGCAAACTAATATGCTGGGAGAGAGAGTTTGAAACGGGGAAAACCCTGAATTGAGAACATTCCTGCATCAGTCAGGATAAGCTAGGCTATGCTGTGATAACAAATGATCCCAAACCTTGATAGCCAGAAACAAAGGCTTGATTTTTGCTCGTGAACAGCCAGCTATAGGTCCAGGCAGCTCTGTGGAGCAGCTGACCTTCGTGTGGCACCACATCACTGGTGGCCCCCTCACCTCTGCAGCATCTGTGTGTCTGCCTTTCTCCGTAATCGAGGGAAGAGGAAGAAGGAACGTGGACAATCGCATACCGACTCCTAAATGCTCACATCTTATTGGCCAAAAACAGTCCTACAGTCACACCTACCTTCAAGGAGGCGGGGAGGTGTCACCCTCCGGTGCACTCAGAAAGAGAGAAGAAAGAAGAACTAAAAGTAGAAGCAGCATCTCATCTCACATAAACACGTTGACCTGGATTACCCGGAATCAACTGAAAATTAAATAGCCAATTTTCTCCTTCACGAGGAAATGGGACCCAGATGAGAAAACAAATTTAGTCAAGGAACAATGAAGTTACATCGCTTTCACACCTGAATCAGCCATCTGTGATTCTGAGATTGCTAACACAAGTTTAAAGCCAGGACGGTTCAATTTGCGGGACTGTGGAGTTTCCATCTTGTACCAGTTATCTATGACCTCAATAATTCTGTACAAAAAACAGCCACAACATCCAGTGACTTAAGGCAATATCCAGGATTATTCTCATGGTTATAACATAACAGGGTTCTGTGTGTGTGTGCGCGCGCGCACGCGCGTGTGTGTGTGTGTGTGTGTGTGTGTGAGTGAGAGAGAGAGAGAGGAGGAGGAGAGGAAGAAGGGGGAAGAGGAGGAAAATGAAGAAGAGAGAGGAAGGGGAAGGGAAAGGAGGGGAAGGGAGGGGAAGGGAAGGGAAGTGAGAAGAGGGAACTGAGTTGTTCGGAAATAACACCCCATCACCTCTACCACATTCTATTGACCAAAGCAACACCCAGGGGCAGCCAGTATGTACGGGTTAAAGGCACAGACTCTACCTCCCAACAGGAGGACCTCGCCGAGGTGCGAGTACGAACAGTGAGGGAGAACTGGGGCCCTTTTCCATGCACGAGGAAGGAGACCCAGTCCAAGGTCCGGTAGCTCTCACACTTTAGCACGCATCAGTGCGACCTGCAGCGGGGGTTAAAAAACAGACTCTCGGGGGCCAGCGCAGAGTTCCCCACTCAGTGGTCTGCAGTGCGGCCCGAGACCCTGCATTTTTAATTAGCTCCCAGGTGAAGTTAATGCTGATGCCGCTGGCCAAGGGATGACACTCTGAGAATTACTTCAGTACCCTCACCCGCGGAATGGGAAAACCTGAGTCACTGGGTGACGTTTCAGGTTTGGGCCGAGGCCAGAAATAAGCCCCACCTCTCCAGCCCGGGCTTTCCTCCCCCGACACCTCGCCCGGGTCTATGAGTCATTGTCTTGCCTTTGTTCACCTCTGCCTTGGATACTGTCATTATTTTTATTATCGTCATTAGTAATGATTAAGAATTTTGAGGCACAACAAGGTGTTTAGCGTTGTACCCAGGGCATATTAAAAGCTCCGGGCCCTGTCTGAGAGGCAGAGTCTCAATCACAGCCAGACAGGCAACACTCTGGCTGAGGAACCCCCCTACGGCGACTCTGAAATGAAGCGGTCCCTGTCACCTAAGCCATCAATCTACGCAAGAGGTCAAATGCGTCCCTATGAATCACATGCGAGCTCAGCGTTCCCAGGTAAGAGCAAAGGCCATCCACACAGCCCCCGGTGTAGACAGATGGCTTTTATTGCGTCTCGTGTTGGCCACCACAAGGGACAATCTCTACAAAGTGACGTGACATTCATTTCTCTTGGTAGCCATGCTACATAGCAGATTCTCCTAATTATTCCCTTTACCTACACACCTTGTTCTTGGACCACGAGACCTTTGTGGAGTCCCTCACTGAGTTGCTTTAACGGATGTCCTTGGCTTCTCCTGAATGACACCACCAGGTGCCATCCCATGGAAACCATCATCCTGTGTGTTCATACATCTACCCCTCGATGACCCCCCCTCTGTGAGATGCCTTTCCAAATTCAGGTTTACAAAACGCTCTGCATCCCCTGAGGGTCAGCAATACTTTGGATTTTCTTGGTAACATGTGTTACGTGACCAGTTGTGCCAACCACACCCTTGTCCCTTTGGCTGCCAGGAAGCTTGGAGCCAACTGTAAAGCTCAATTTTAGTTGAGCTTGGTGATAAGCTTACTAAATTCTTTTTTGATATATTCTTGAGTTTGTATTTTCCTTCCATTTTTTTCTCTGATCCTAAATGTCCATACTTACTTTTATTACTTCATTTTGTTAGTACTTGTGTGTGTGTGTGTTACCTCGTATTCCTTTTAGGACAAAGCAGGTGATAAAGAGCATGAACACCTTCTCTGTTTTCCTAAGTAAAATCAAACAGTTGATTAGATATTACCCAACAAGCATAAATCCTCCTCCATTAAATTTCTTGGTACGCGGAGAAGCAGGGAGGAGTGCGGAGGAAATGAGACACCTCTGTTTTGGGGAAGGAAGAAACAGATCTCTACACACACCCGTTTTTACTGCATAGGACTCAGACACTTTAGCAAAGCAAGAAGTTGGGATGAGAAGCCTAAGTCCACTCCCCTTCGAAGCCCCTCCCTGATCCGCTGCACCGCACAGGGCTCACCGCGGATCACCCGCAACACCGCCGAGTGTTCAGATCAGGAGGGCTGCGCCCCAGCCCGGGCTTGGGGGCCTTGCTTTCTCCCTGCCACAGCGCTGCCACTTTCCGAGAGTCGGGGCCAGAGCACTTGGGAAACAAAGTGTTCTGGTTAGAAAGCACAGTGCAGTGTTACATTACCCAGATGCAAGATTTATGATGTGCTTATGAGGTTAATCGGGAACAGATCCAGAGGAAACAGGAAAGGAGTAAAAAAACAAACACCTTTGTTCTTACTTTTAAAAAATCCCAAGAAGAATAAGGTTTGTTTTTTTTTCACTCAAAATGGTGCTTTAGATAATCTTGCGTGGGAAAAAAAGTGGAAATTTAAGCACTGGATACGTTTCTGATGGTCCCCTTTTTGATGAAGACAGTGACCACATATCCAGAAGGTCAGTTCTTGGATCATCTAAAAAATACTTTTGTGTTTCTTGGACCACTTAGCACACAAGCCTCTGAGAAATATTTCTTCCTAACCCTCACTCTGTCATGTCCCCGCAGATGGGCAGACGATGACAGCCGCGGAGTGATGTAACCCGCAGGAGTGTCTCTCGGAGGCGGAGAGAACCAAAGGTTGCGAGCCAGGGGTGGGGACGGAGAGTGAGCACAAACCTGCCCCGGGGGCGGGCTCACGAACTTCTTCCTCACCACCCGACAATCCCTTTGGCTCCGTCCGTCCTTCTCAGCAGATGCAGAACCATCGAACATGAAGGGATCAGCTTTCCTTTTCTGATTTAAAAGTCATTTTTGAAGCATTTTGTTGAGAAACGGGAGAGAAAAACTCATCTCTCATTAAAGATGATAGGAAGGGTCTGAGACGCCCTTTTTCCACTCACCTTCTCATTACGAGAAGTGCTGTAGCCAGTGTCACTCAGATGCAAACTAAAAGGTCAGTTCTTCCACAAGGAGGCTTTGTAGCAGGTTAGAAAACACCACCGAGACACCACCCAAAGCAAACTGGTCTCTCTGCTCTATGCAATGGAGTTGCATCTCCCGGGACAAATGTTCCTTTTCCTTCTCATAATTTAGGCTTTTTCTATGCTTCGTATCAGAAAGTGTTAACTCCATCTCACCCCCAAGCCAAGAGATCCAGCCTCATCTGAGCCCCACAGCGCAGTTGGCTAATTCCTACCATCTGTCTCGGAGCCTATCACCTCCGGGGAACTTTCTCAGCTCTTCCTTCATCCCTCCCCACAGGCTGCCAGGAGCCGCGTCTCCCAGCCAACTTGTCTAGAACACTCGCTCACCGTGCCCGTGTGTTATCCGCACATCTGGAGACAGATGAGGGTAAGTGGGTGCAGGTCTTGCCTCAGAAGACCCATTCATTCATTCAGCGAATGAATATTTATTGAGTGCTATTTTCTAGCACTTTCCTAAGAGTCCAGGACACTTGTAAATAAGTCATCCAGGAGGCCTGCTCTTGGACGCTTGCAAACTTTCAGAGGGGACAGGACTTAAATCAAGGCCAAGCACTATGCTCGTTGTTTGCAGGTGTAAGAAGGGCCTCAAAGGAGAACAAAACCCTTAAGAACGTGTCACAGCAGAACCGGATTTCGTTTCAGGATGGGGGTCAGGAAATCTCCTCGGAGATGCTCAAGGGTGAGAAAGGAATGTGGGTGAGGACGGCATATGCAAAGGCCCTGAGGCAGCATGGAGAAGTGGTTTTCTAAGACTTCAAAGACCAGCAAGTGCTGAAATTCACTGCAAGAGGCTTCAAGAAGGTCCCAAATTCACGTGACACACCAATTTAAGAGCAACGGGGAACCACAGAGAGTTCTCATAGCTGATGTGATGGGATTACTACGTGAAAACCAAGTGTAAGGTTTGAAGAGAGGATTTTGAGGATTTCTGAAGTATTTTTAGACCCTGGATCAGCTGGCCCCCACTTAGCTCTCTGATCTCCTGTCTCCAGCCTCACCCTCTGTGCTAGGTTACACCGGCCCCTCGCTCTTCCTTTAACTAACCAGGGCCTTTGCACGTGCTGTTTTCTCTTCCCCCCAGATTGATGCGGGGCTTCCCTCACCCCCTCACCCCAGGCACGTTTCTGCTCAAACGTTCCTCCTCCAACCCGTCTTCCCTGAGAACTGGATCTAAATCTAAAGAAGTACCCTGGCCACTCCCTACCTTCACCTTTGCTCGGTTTCTCCTGAGATTCGTGCCTTCCCGATATTAAGTAGACGCCCCTTGGTTCATCAGCGTGCTCATTTTACCAGCCGCTGAGCCCCACGCAGGTGGGTGGGCTCCTTGTCAGTCTAGTTCACTGTTTAACACCAGTGCCCAAAGTGCTGGCCTCAGCAGGCGCTCACCGACTTACTAACTCATTATTGAGTTAGTAAGGGATGGTCCAAGGAGGACCGGGCTGGACGCAAGGCATCCATTCAGAAGGTGATGTGTAGTAACTGAGTCGAGAAGGGTTTGATTTTTTTTTTAATGATTCATACAACAAACACTAGTCACGCTTTACTCCACGCCCAGAACCAGGCTGGGATCTACAGATAAAGCAAAGAAGGGCAGATCAGATGGATTCCCTTCGCGACAGAACTTACAGCCTGGGGATTCGCAACATGATGTGATGGGACAGGAAACGACAGCTCCCATTCATTGCATGCTTACTAAATGGAGCTCGCTGTTACCTGCACTCACCCCTTTAACTCAGTTCACACATCGACGTTATCTCCATTTTAAGGTAGAGGAAACAGAGACACGGAGGTGAAGTCTTTCGGCTAAAGCTGCGCAGCTAATGAGCGATGGAGAAAAGACTTGGAGTTAAGTTCACAGGGCTCCGGAGCCCGTGCCCTTACCCGACACTTCCCCTGCACCTCCCCAGCAGCCTCAGGAAGGGAGCTGTGTCTTGTCCATGTGTCCCCTGTGGCACATTTCCTGGCAAACAGGTACCCACTGGTGTGACAGGTGTATGAACTGACGGAGTTCTACGAATCGTGTGTCTGCCTGGAGTCACCATAACCCCTTTTAAGGTATGTTTCAGCGCCTGAAAAATAGCGAGTCTACATTCTCCCTCTCCAGTAATAACCAGAGTACCTGGCACTAATCAGGCACTTACTAATTCGGCACCGTGCTAAGGATTTCTCATGAATTATCTCATTTTATTTTTGCAAAAACCCCAATCCCAAAGTGTAAGAACTATTACTATATCAGTAAGGATTTTTTTCCTCCAGATTCAAGGGACTGAACTTTAATTTAAACTGAATCTTTAAAAAAAAAAAAATCTAACAACTTAAGGAAATGCTTTGAAAATGACTTTTAAAGCGACAGAAATGATTGGCTCGCCAAACTGAAAAGTCCCCACATCCCGCTGCCTTCAGGCGGGACGGACAGAGAGCCTCAGACGGTTTGTGGACACTGTTCTGAAGCAGCCACTGAGATGAGGGAACTGGGTGCCCGACTGGTCAGGCCTGCCTGCGTCTGCTGCAAACACATCACAATGACCAGGGAGAAGCGAACGGTCCTGGGACAGAGTCACTGGGACGAAGTCACTCCCCGCCAAACCACAGGGAAAGGAGGGAAGGGCCGTGCAAAGAGAAGACGGGCTCTGTCACCACTCGAAGGGGACAGAGAGTATGGGACAGGTAAAAGCAACAGATGTCCTTTCTACCCAATGCTCCCACTTCACAAGCAGGTTTGCTCAGTCACACGGGCCACACACAGACTGGAAAGTCCCCGTGGCCCAAGCCCAGCTACAGTTCACTTAATTCTTTACATACCCGACTACCCAGGTATCTGTTTCCACCAGGTCTGCGAGAAAAAAGAAAAACTTCCAAACTGCTGAAAAGCTCAGAGAATCACCAAATGTTAGAGCTAAAAACAATCTTTTAAGTCACTTGGTTTAGGGTTTTAAAAGATGATAAAGTCCCAGAGATGTTGGGTAACTTACCTGAGGACACACAGCAACCTAGACTTGAATGTAGGTCTTTTTTTTTTTTTTTAATCATTCATTCACCAAACATTTATGGCACAGCTGTATTTTCCCACCACTAGGCTACGTGCTAGGGGCAGAAACTGAAGGAAAGCATCTTTGCTGTTAGGAAGTTTACAACTTTGTGGGTCATCTGAACCTCACCCCAAAGCTCTTTAAATGTGACACAGAAATCTCTCTTGAACTACGATGCTTTTATTCTTATTAATGGTTAAAAAAAATCGCTTTGTTTACTGTGAACTTACTAAGTACCAGTGTACTGAGCGTGTTACACAGGTCAAACATCTTGATTCTGCCAAGACGCCCTTAAAGACCAAAACGCCAAATACACAGCTTTTCCAGGCATGGCATTTAGGCACTGCATTTTCTCCTTCGTTAGTTGGTATAACAAAGGCAAAAATAACAATGGCTTAGAGAAAAAGATATGACCCGGTGAAAACAGCCCAAGGGCCAGCATGCAGGCTGGACACCGAGTTCGCTCTATGGCAGCAAGAACGCAGGCTCCTCCACCTCGTTAGCCGGCTTCCTCAACAAGCAACCTCTCCCGCACTGAGCGTGCCGGTCCAGCTCCCACCATGCCCATCTGCATTCCAACCAGTGGAAAGGGAAGACTGCATGAAATGCCCCCCAGGGCCCTAAAGAGCTGACTATCTCTTTGCTCGCATTCTATTGGCCACACCCAACTCAAAGGAGGCTGGGAAATGTAGTCTTCAGCTGGGGCACCGTGCTCCCAGGTAACACCAAGGATGCCATTGGTAAAGGATCTAGGGAACAACTGATATTGGGGACAACTAGGTGCGTCTGTCCCAGGCAGCATGAAGGCAGTGGCCAGTGTGGTCATAAGACTGGGTGTTCATGGGGAGTAAGGACTATGCTTTATTCATCTCTGCATCCTCAGGGACTTATACCAGGGTTATTTCCCGCACAGGGGTGCCCTCAGAGAGTCAAGGGTGACAACATATAACTGAATTTACACATTTGTTTAAGAAATAAATCTATGTAATGTCTTTTCCCTTTAAATATAGCAGGACAGTCATTACTATAATATAGTCAGTACCTGACAGAGCTACTCCTGTACCTGACTATGAACTCCGAGGACTCCTAGGTGTGGGGATGAAAACTCTCCCCAACACGGTTGGAAAACACTCCAATTAAACGTAGGCAGATACCCAATGGCAGAGAAAGCGCTGACTCTGGAGACCAAACAACAGATTTGAATCCTCACGTAGCTATTTACAAACTTAGCAATATTCTGAGTTTGTTTTTTTCCGAACACTGGTTTAGGCAATTATAGAAACCGTGAAATTAATTAGTACCCACTTCACATGGTTATCATTAGGGTTAAATTAGAAATTATACGTAAGATATTTGGCATAGTACCTGGCACATATCTCTGCTTGTTGAGTTCTTTATTGGTATAATTATTGTCATTACCAACAATAATAATAATCAGCAGGGTGCTGAAAAGACCCTGTATGACAAGAGCGGCACAGCTAACATTGCTGAGCACTTTCCAAGTGCCAGGCGCCTTTCAGGGGGCTTTTTGAGAGACTGTGTCATGTGATCCACTCAGTTCATTCGCCCCCATGAAGTGAGTTGCACCAGTCTTCCCATTGTATGAGTAGGGACCGCGAGCCTCTACGATGCCCCCACTGCCCGTATTCGGGGACTGCGTCATCCTTCCCGGGCGTAACTCGCGTCTGCCAGCAGAACGCAGGAGCTTCGAAGGGGTGTGCCTAACTTCCATGGTTCAGTTACGGGAGACAGACTATCATCTCGACAGCAGACTCTCTACCTTGATGAAGCAGGTACACCAAGCTGCCACATCGGCCAGGTCATGGCAAGGAACGGGGAGCAGCCTCCAGCCAACGAAGTGAGAGCTCAGGGCCACACTAACCCCGTTGACGTCCCTGCAGGGAGCCTGGAAGGGGGTCTCACCCACCTGAGCCTGTGCACGTGGCCCCAGCCCCAGCCGCCACCTTGGTTCTGACCCCAGGACAGGCCATAGAACGGAGGATCCCCTAAGCTGTGCCCAGATCCCTGGGCCACAGAAACTGCGAGAGGATAAACGTGTGTTGTTTTAAGCTGCTCAGCTCGGGGATAAGCTATTAGGTGGCTGTGGATAACTAACACAAAAGGCTATGCAATGGGCCTAAGAATTTTTTTTTAAAGCACCGGCCTGCAACTCAAGAGGCTGACTAGATGTTAAGTGTTTTGCGGGCAGGCGAGGGTGAACCCTCAGCATTTAGCCCAGAGCCAAGAATGGTGGGGAAGGGGGCTCAAGAAAAAGGCACAGCATGGCAAGAGACGCCAAGATAAAAGGATGAGGTG
>PVKU01013652.1:0-27513 GCA_004027475.1 Anoura caudifer
GAAGAGGAAGAGCAACAAGTGGAAAACTTATTTGAACAAATAATAAAGGAGAACTTCCCCAATCTAGCAAAGGAAATAGACTTCCAGGAAGTCCAGGAAGCTCAGAGAGTCCCAAAGAAGGTGGACCCAAGGAGGAACACACCAAGGCACATCATAATTACATTAGCCAAGATTAAAATGAAGGAGAGAATTCTAGAAGGGATAAGGGCACAGTCAAGGGCACAGTCACCTACAAAGCAGTTCCCATCAGACTGTCAACAGATTTCTCAAAAGAAACCTTGCAGGCAAGAAGGGGCTGGAAAGAAGTATTCCAAGCATGAAAGTCAAGGACCTACATCCAAGATTGCTCTATCCAGAGAAGCTGTCATTTAGAATGGAAGGAAAGATAAAGTGCTTCTCAGATAAGGTCAAGTTAAAGGAGTTCATCATCACCAAGCCCTTATTATATGAAATGTTAAAGGGATTCTTACCTAAGAAAAAAGAAGATAAAAAATATGACAGCAAAAAGACAGCAAACTCACAGATATTAACAACCACACCTAAAAGAAAAGCAAACTAAGCAAACAAGTAGACCAGGAGCAGGAACACAGAAATGGAGATCACATGGAGGGTTAGCAACAGGGGAGTGGGGAGGAAGAGAAAGGGAGAAAAGGTACAGAGAATAAGTAGCATTGACAGTGGGTAGAAAATAGACAGGGGGAGGGCAAGAATAGTGGGGGAAAAGTAGAAGCTAAAGAATTTATGACACATGGACATGAACTAAAAGGGGGAATGTGGGTGGGAGGGGCTGTGAAGGGCGGAGGGGAATGATGGGGGAGAAATGGGACAACTGTAATAGCATAGTCAATAAAATATAATTTAAATTTTTTTTTAATCTCAATGAATTGGTATAGAGGGAATGGTACCTAAACAGTACAAATGCCATTTTTAATAAACCTACATGCTCAAAGTGAAAAGCTTTTCCTTTAAGATCAGAAATGAGACAAGGATGCCTAGTATTGCCACTTTAATTCAATGTAGTATTAGAAGTCCTAGTCACAGCAATGGGGCAAGAAAAAGAAATAAAAGGTACTCAAATAGGAAAGAAAGAGGTAAAGCTGTAACTATTAGCAGATGGTATGTTATCTTAGAAAACCCTAAAGATTCCACAAAAAAAAAAAAAAAACATTAAGAGTAAATAAACTCAGTAAAGTTGCAAGGTACAAAGTCAATATTCAAAATTCAGTTGCATTTCTATAAACTAATTAAGAAAACAATCCCATTTACAAATGCCTCAAAAAAACTAAGATACCTAGTAATATGTTTAACAAAGGAGGTGAAAGACCTATACATCGAAAACTGTAAGACACTGATTAAAGAAACTGAAGAAGACAAAAAATAAATGGAAAAATATTCTATGCTCATGGATTAGGAGAATTTATATGTTAAAATGTCCATACAAGCCAAAGCAATCTAGAGATTCAGTGCAATCCCTATGAAAATCCCAACAGCATTTTCCACAGAAATAAAGCAATCAATCATAAAATTCATATGGAACCACAAATGACCCTGAAAAGCCAAAGCAATCTTGAAAAAGAACAAAGCTGGACCCATCACACTTCCTGATTTCAAGCTATATAGCAAAGCTATAGTAAGCAAAACAGTATGGTGCCCTGGCTGGGTAGCTAAGTTGGATGATTCAAACATCATCCCAATACACCAAGGTTGTGGTTTCAATCCCCAGTCAGGGCACATAAAAGAATCGACCAGTGAATGCACAAATAAGTGGAACAACAAATCAATGTTTCCCTAAAGTCAATTTTTAAGAAACAGTATGGTATTGGCATAAAAATAGACATACAGATCAATGGGATAGAAGGGAGAGCCCAGTAATAAACTCAAGCATATATGGACAATAATACATTAATGACAAAGGAGTCAAGAATATAGAATGGGAAAAGGACAGCCTCTTCAATAAACACAACCTACTCCTTAGACTTCAGACACCAGTGGCAAGCCAAGATTTTTACCTGTATTTCTGACCCATTGGTTAGACACATCAGAGGTTCCCAAGACCTCCTCCTTAGGTTTGATTAATTTCCAGAATGGCTTCCAGAACTCAGAGAAACCATTTAATGACCAGATTACTGGTTTATCATACAAGTATATAAATCAGGAACAGTCAGATGGAAAAGATGCACAGGGCAAGGTATGGGGAAAGGATGTGGAGCTCTCATGCTTTCTCCCCAAATCTCCAAGTGTTCACCAACTGGGAAGATCTCTGAACACTATCATCTTGGGTTTTTTGGAGGCTTCATTACACTGTCATGATTGATTAAATCATTGGTCACTGGCAACTGATTCAATATCCAGGTCCTCTTCCCTCTCTGAAAATGGTTAGTGGGGAGAGGAAGACAAAGTTCTAACCCTCTAATCCCCTGGATGATTCTCCAGGCATCCAATCCCATCCTCAGGGACCAAAAGTCAGCTCATTAACATAGTAAGAGACACATTGTCACTCTGAACGCTTAGGAAATTCCAAGGGTTTTGGGAGATGTGGATCAGGATCTATCTTACAAGATACTTCAGGAACTCAATCATACACCCATATACAAGTGACCGGTATGTACCAAACATACACTAGGCACACAATGTTAGAAGCTCCCTCTTCTCTCTCCCTTGCCCCTATAACCAAACTTCATTTAGGCAGAGAAAACATTAAGATATAACATTTAAACTTTATCTAGGAAGTTACAGTTTGTCTTTCAGCTGGACTAAAACAGTCCATTGTAATAGTATTTTTCACTTAGCAGCTTCACTGACAAGTGATAGGCTTCTAGAACCATGTTTAGTATGTTTAACCTAAAGGAAATAAAGAACAAACAAATTCAGCACTCTACATGGACCCACACATTACATTCTAACTCTAACATTTACATGGTGGACGTAAATGGAACAATTACATTTTTCTATTAAATTCTACATGGTATAATCTGAATGAGGTGTTAATGTATAAAATAAGGCTTAGCTATTGCCCAGAACAAAAGAAAGGAAAAGTCAAAGATGATACTAAAGTTTTAAGCCAAAGTAAATGGAAGAATCATTGGGCCACTGGCAAAAATGGGAACTTGAGAGTGAGAATTAGCTTGGCACTAAGTTGAGCCCTATTTTGCAGTGCTGCACCTGAAACAATAGTCAAACAGAAAGGTAGACAATATACATAGCCAGTTGTAGATACAGGATTACCAGGTAACTTTTTGAAACCAAGTAACGGTTTCTCCTCCCTGACATTCTTAAAATGGAGACATTATTAGTAATCAGGGACCACAGTATGCCAACTGCAAGAATGTAGAAAAAGTATGTCTTCATCTCTCCGCAGCACCCAGGTAGAATTCCACATGTATAACAGGAAAAGCTCAATACATTTTAATAAATTATTTTAATAATAAATTCGGAAAGAACAAATTCACTGAATTATTACTTACTCTTTTATTAAATCTTTATTTTCCTGAATTCCTTCTTCTAATTTCAAACTTACTTTTTCATTTTCAAACTAATTTATAAAATAGAAGAACAGGTCATTACATTTGGCTTAGCAAAATAAACATGTATAATAAAAAGTGTAATATGTAATTAACTATGTAATACACATTTGCTTAAAGAAGTGACTATAATTGTATATACTTTAACATATATATACTGTTTAAAAATATCAAATGCCTTTGCTAAGTAAAGAAAGTAAAAGCAGTGTTTCTTTGCTAACATGCTATGACAGTCTGTAAGAATTCTTCTCTTTAAACACCAAAAAGTACTTTTTTGTCACAGCTTATGGATTTCCCATAAGACAATAGGTCTCACTTTCATCAATCTAAAATCAATTTTGCTGAATTATCTCCAAAAAAAATCCAACAATATTTTAATGCAATGTCATTTTCCCTGAACAATTTTGAAATGATGTTTTATCTTTGTTCTAACCCACTGTTGCATTTTCTCAACATTTTTCTATCACTACCCTATAAAATAAAAGCTAAACAGTTTCAAATTTAAAGTTTTATCTATAAATGTCATATTCCAATATAATAGAAGATTTATATCAAATAAAACATCATCAGTAATTAAATAAAAATACATTAGAACCATTAAATCAATCTTCATCTAAAGTGATATGTTATTTCCCTAATAATTTGCATTATTTTGTATAATCTTGTCCTGTGTGCTCATCCTAAAGTTGAAATGCACCTTCAATGAAACTTCAAAAATACACTACCTTTAAAATCTACATCAATGAAACAAAATAAGTGCAACTTACCCAGAAATCATATTCTACTTTAAATAGTAATATGATGAGATTAACTATACTACATTCTCCATTCCAAATCTCCTTATACCTGTAGTTCCTGAATGGCTTTCCTCTGTGCTTCAATTATCTTTCTGTTTTCTTGCAACTTATTTTCTTTCTGCTTCAGTTCAGATTCTACGTTCACTTTCCACTTCTTAATCTTTTCAGCCTCCTTATACAGTTTTGAATATAGTCTGCTCATTGGCTCTGAATTCTATTAAAACAGGTTTTCAAAAATTGTTAATTTTTCAAAATTTTAGTATAACCAAACTATTTCTATCTATTGAAAATACCCATGAGTAATAGCATCTTAATAGTTGAGACCAAATCTCTCAATCTGTGCCTTAATAGCTGACATAAAGTTACATTAACTTTTTTGCATTATTCAGGCAGTCCTAGCTACTTCACTCAAGTTACTGGTCATTTGACTAAGTTACACCTTGCTGAATACAATCACGTAACTTCAAAATGTCTCTAAGCCAGAAGTTAGAAATATTTTAGTCAATGAGAGAATCTGACTAGTTAAAAGCTAAAATAAATTACTCTACAAGAAAACTATAAATCTGAACAATGGCCTTGAAACATTTTGGTTATATAGTCTGAGGATTAACTACAGGGCATGAAGTTTTATAATGACAAGAAAAATAAGAGTGAACACAAGATCTAACTTTCATTTAACCTGAGATTTTATTTGGATTTCCTGCATTATCCATTTCCACATTATAAGGTAAATACCAGAGTTTATTTTTCAAAAAGTGACACTGATCTCTGCCCACAGATGCTCTTTGTCATCAAAATATATAAATAAGTTCCTTATTTTTAAATTCTGTGATACTATAACCATAGCAACAAGCATATAGCATTTTCTTAGGCTGTGGAATTTCTCTTCATTTTAAAGACATCTATGTGCCATTTGTAAGAACATTTTTTTACAACTAAAATCAAAACTATTGCATGTCCTACAAAGTTCTTAGACAATAGAACAGCCAAACAATCACACCTAGTAACAAAAAGATAGTAAAATACTGTCTTTTCACATTTTGTATCCATCTCCTCTCTTCTATTCCTGGTTTCTATGGTTTAAAATAAAATTGCCCCTAAACAGCAGATACCATTATAACCCTGGAAA
Organism: Anoura caudifer; assembly: GCA_004027475.1. Lineage (NCBI taxonomy): Eukaryota > Metazoa > Chordata > Mammalia > Chiroptera > Phyllostomidae > Anoura > Anoura caudifer. The sequence goes on from PVKU01013652.1 coordinate 5,448, forward strand.
ATACAGAAACCTAGTGTTTTGGCAATTTCAAAAGAAAAACAAAGAGAAAAAAAACAAAGGGTATACTTTAGAACATAAACCAAATATTTCTCTTGAAGCTCCAAAATAAAAATATATACAAGTAATAATCAATGATATTCTAATTGCAAGAAATTTCATGTGGATGAAATATCTTCTGACCTCAAAATCAGAGTCTTTTAGTCCTTCCTGGTAGTGACAACTGTCAGAATTATCAACCTAAAAAACGAATAAATGTTTCCTGTAAGAAAATATTTCTGACCAGAGTTTCTAAATAGTAACAACTAAATACTAAAGACTAGTAATCCATCTACTACAGAATTTTTTTTTTCCTTTTTCAAGGAAGCAATTCAATACCTAAACAGATCATATCTGTAGGCACTACATTTAACTGACCTGTTCAAGCATAGGCAAAAAGTTAACTTTCTGTAAAGTAGCACCTGCAAGATAAAAGACAACTGGTATTAATATGCCAACATCTTATTTTTTATATTAAGCATAATATCTACCTTTAGTGTCAAGACTCAGCATAATATTTGTTATATTTTAGCAATATCTAGCAATGTATATTTTAAAAATGCTTCATTGTAAGGTGATATATTAATTTTCCAGTCCCCTACCTGAATCAATGTTTTCCCCTTTTTTAGAGAGATTAGTCATCGCAAATGGAAAACCAGTATCATCTTCAATATCTTTGCTGAAGCTCTAGAAACACAAAGAAGTTCTTAAACATAGTGTCCCATACCACTCTGACAACAAGCAGTGTAATACATAATTACATATGTAATATACACTATTTTGTTGTGTATAATGCACATGATGTTTTTGGCCCAAACTTTCACGAAAAAAATCTTTGTTTTAATTTTTTAATTCAATTTTTTATTTATTTATATTTAGAAACAAAACCAATTATTGTATTCCAGGCTGGCTTTTTGCATATGATATTGTTGTTGCTTTCTAGAGTTACACTTTTAACGCATAAGCATAAATAAAAGAATTAAAAACATTTATATAGATACGGATAACATATATATAGTTTAAAATATCAAATGCTTTTGCTATGCAAAGAAAAAATGCAATTAGTATCTCCACATATAAGATGAAGCTAAATTATCAATTATGCAATACATGCTTTGTAAGTATTCAAGAATAACATTAGTAATTTTAACTAGTAGCACAGGATTTTAGTTGTCTTCAATTTCATTATAATCTTTCCCTTGATATAACTGAGAATTATCTTTGCTATACAGCATTTTACATTCTTGGCTATAAAGACATAAGAATTTTCCTACAGCAAATAAAAATTTAAATATTCATTGTTTCATTCCATTTCCAATATAAAGTTCAACCTAAGAAAACTTTAAAGTAATTTAGTAGAAAAAGCTCTGTTTCGCCTGAGAAACTCTACTATATAAATGAGTTTCCCTTTTCATCCTGCAGACCAGGAAGCTCAGAGGCAAATTTGAAGCTCAGTCACACCCTAAATTTTACTAGTATGTCGACATATTTACTAGTATGTCGACACTAGTGTGTGCCAGTGTTCTTCATTTTCCTTCATCTTACTATTCCCCTAATTTATATTTTATTGTATCATGGTTTATGTCCTATACATTGCCCCTAATCACTTAAGGAAAGAGAAGAGTTAAAACAGGCAGGTTCCATCCTGTTCGCAGCGCCCTAACACCGAGGTGATGAGTTCTTCGAGTGATGCCCACGCACGTGGGGAACGCTCCCTCTTCGTTCGAAGCGATGCTTTTCGGGAGTAAACCAGACCACCCTCACTCAAAAAAAACATAAGTATGTCCCCACTACAAAAGCATATTTGGGCCTCCTTTGCCTAAGGTTAATTAGTCAATTTCAAGATTTCAAAGCAAATTTACCTTGAAGAAATTAGACTCTCCTCCCGAGGCCTGCGGTTTCACGGCAGACACCTGGCTGCTGCCGAGCCTCGGCGGCACGAACAACGTGAAGGGCTTCTGCTTCTCCATGTCTCCGCGCAGTCGCACCACCTAGAGCCCCAAAGCGGGCAGGAGGTACGTATTTCGCATTGTTGCATTAATACACCATTTTTCTTTATTCTAAATGGTGATGTTTGTATGCTCTTGGCCATCTGAAGGAACAGATGGGACCTCTGCTCCAACGTAAGGCCACAGCGTCGCCTATCGCCTCGGTGGTCCCAGCGGAAGCTCCCCCATTTCTCCCACGGCCCCTCCCCCACCAGCGGCTGCACCGACAATGGCGATGAGCCGGAAAATCGAACATGGCATCACGCTGTGACCACCTGTAAAGAAAGCCCGGGCCCGCAATTCACCAGCCGGGTTACACCGCATGGCCCGGCGGGGAGGAGCTGCCTTAGGCGCTCGGCCCAACACCCAGAAGGCCACCTTCCGGAGGGCGGCAGAGCATCAAAACAAGGCCCAGCTCCGGTTCCGTCCTGCAGAAAGAACCCGGTACAGCTGTCCCGTGATACCTTTAAAGTCCACGAGGGCCTCCACCTGTCACCTAGGAGGGAAGCAAAAGAACCCACGAGAGCCTCCGAACCTCGGAAAAGGCGGGAAACCTCTCCACCTGCGTGGCCAGCAGGGCACGGTGGGGAGGGGCGGACAGCTGTCCAACGGCTAAATAACCGTCAATAACGGTCAGCCACGTGAGTGGGCTGAGATCGCGAGACCGGCATCTCGCGAGATTTCCCCTTGTTAGTAACAATTCCATCCTGGATTCTGTTGCTGTTTATGCTTGACATTCTGTAAGCCTCCGCTGTTGTCAAAGAATGCTAGGAAGACTCTCGGGTGTTGTGATAGGTGGGAGGTGAGCGTGAGAAATCCACTTCTGTATTCCAAGAGCTCCGTTTTAGGAAGGAAACAGATGTACAAACAGTTATAACTAGATGTCATCATTTAGAGGTGGTAATTTTTAAGGAGTCCTTAGGACTTAGGGAACAGGGCGCTGACAGTGGTTTGGGGGGTTGGGGAGGCTTCGCAGCATGCTACGCTTCCGTTACTGCTTCCGGGCAGAATAAAAGGGTGGACGGAGAGTCGGGTAGACAGGGAAGCGGGGAAAGCATATTCCTGGCGGAAGGCAGGGAGGCATGGGAGGCACGGAATTGTGAGAGTGAGTTGTCCGAGAGTGAGTGGGTCCAGGAAGTGTGGTGTAGGTTGTGACGACGAAGTGGGATATGGCAAGAGACATATGAGGACCTTGCAAAGACTTGGATTTTAGGGCCTAGAAATGGGAAATCTTGAAAATTTTTGAGCAAAAAGGGAGTCCTGAGCAAGTTCAGGCGAAGATTTGTGGTGTGAAAATGGCTCATGAGACTGGAGTTACGGATAGTTTCAATACGCTGGGTGAGGTATGAGGACCTGAGCCAAGATGGTGGTAATGGAGATGAAGAAGAGATGTCAAATATGAAAGGTAGGAACTAAAATGAATAGGATCTGATGATTTTTAATAGTGAGCAGCGAAAGAGAAGAGCCTAAGGTGACTGCCTGGTTTCAGGCTTGGGACACTAAATATAATAAATATTGTGGTGCTAAGTACCACATTTGAGCAATAAGATGAGTTTCATTTTTAACATACTGTGTTTCCTAATGCTCTCCATGTATGTAATACATTGTTGCTTTTCCAAAGGACTTTAGTAATATTTTTAAATAATCCATTTTGTTTTGTATAAATTTAATCTATCAGACATACTAATTTCTGCTAAAATTACAAAAATTTTGAGCTGGAAAGGATGATCAAGTCTTACTCATTTTACACTTTACGAAAACTGAGTCTAGGTACCCTAAATAACATAAAATACTCCCTCCAGCTGGGGAGGGCTGGGGCGGAGGGACGGGATGGGAGTAGAAAACAGAAGACTGTATAAGAACAACAATTAAAATAAAATTTAATTTAAAAAAAAAAAACATAAAATACTCCCTCCAAGAAATGATACCAAGAATATGCATGCAGAGGGTACCCTCTGGAGGTAAAACAATAGTGCCGCCATAGAATTTCTCACTTTCACATGAAATTTGTTTTCAATGTATAACTATCTTATCTTTTTCATTCTCACAAGAATGAAAATGTGTGGAAAGATTTTAAGAACTTCATTTTTTCTACACAAGGTGTTGGCAAAAAAATGTAAAAATATTTTTCTGTCAGAATGAGCAGTAAATTGTGCTGTATTTCCCAATATATGTTAAAATGTTTTAGTGATTTTTCATTTTAATTTTTTCCAGTATGCAAGCACAAAGTTTTAAATTTGGCCTTGCAAAAGATCTCTTTTTTAAAGACATTAAGAAAAGCTAAGAGTTGAACATATCTGCTTTCCTGTATAATCATACAATTCTATAACAGGAATGGGTTTAAAATGTTAAATTGGTCATTAATGAGGTCCACAAACTACCTTTACCCTTATTACATTGTTTCCAATACATAGCCTTTTTCATGTCTATAAGAAATCCATATGTTTTCATTCAATTTTATACTAAATGAAAAAAGTGGTTTTTTCAGGTAAGAACTCTACTTAGCATTATTCCGTTTTGAAGGAAACAAGCAGTAACAACCATTGCTTCTTTAAAGCGTGGAATCTTGAAATCCTAGATGTCCCTCTAGTGGTAATCCTGTACTCCACAAAATTGGATGGGCCCTGATGATGTCCATTGTATGGCTGGGAGACACTGTAACACAGCAATGCTGTTCTTGTTTTTCAAATCAGTCATCCTATGATACAGTAGACAATCTAGATTTGGGAATTTTAAGACAAACCACAATATTCTAAAGTTTCAGCAATGTGAATACAGATTCCACTTCTCAGAGAGAAAACTAGCCAATTTGGGGTCCTTTGTTTTCCAAATGCTAAGTATTCCTGAACGGCTGTGATTGTGTGTCCTCAGTTCAGAGAGCCTCCCTGTGAGATGAGCAAAATGCTGTAGGTCTTCTGGATGATGAATTTTTTAATATTTGTACAAAATTTGTAAAATTAGTTCTTGTAAATTATCTACATGTTGCTTATTTTTAAGGCATGGACGATCTGAAAAACATCATATATATCTTAATGAATACTAGAAAATGGTAGAAGATAATGAATTTAAAGAAATACAGTTTTTAATAATAAAAATAGCAAACAGTTACTGAATCCTTAATATATGCCAGATACTATGCTAAGTAACTTGCAACTATCTATGCAGTGTCTTACTTAATCTTCATAATTCTCTATGAAGAGTATTTCTTAACAGGCTGCATTCATTCGTCCAGTCATTGCGTTGGACATACAGCAGTGAACATGACAAAATCTTCTGCCCTCACGGAACTTATATTAGTGGTCTGAGAGGAAAGAGATAGGTACATATATTTTTAAAAACATATTTTTATCACTTTTATACTCTAACAGTGATAAGTGTTATAGAAAAATGAAAAGGAATAAGAATATAAGGTAGAGGGGAAGTAGCTATCTTTTAAAAGATAATCAGAAGTAAATGACATTGGACAGAGATCCAAGATGGTAAAAGGAGGGAACCATGTAGCTATCTAGGAAAAGAGCTTTCCAAGATTTGTCAAGTACAGTACCTGTAGCAGGAATCTGCTTGAAATTTTCAAGGAACTTATGCACCAAAAGCAACAGAGATGGTAGCAGGCAATGGTGGAAAGAATATTGGCTTTAATGTGTGTAAAGTAGAAAGCCATTGCAGGGGTGTCCCGCCTGCAGCCCACAGCCACCTGTGTCCCAGGATGGCTATGAATGAGTCCCAACACAAAATCATAAATTTACTTAAAACATTATGAGATTTTTTTTTATTTGTGAGGACATGTCGTGATGTATTTAATGTGTAGAAGAAGACAACTCTTCTTTGCATGTGGCCCAGAGATGCCCAAAGGTTGGACACCACTGCAAAGGGTTATGAGCAGAGGAATGGCAGACTTTGCTTGTTTTCAAAGAACCACTATGGTGACTGGATAAAGAATGAACCTTGGGAATTAAGGGCAGGAATTAGGAAAGCAGGTTAAGATAGTAGTTTTGGTTTGGGTAGCAGGGACAGAATAACACTTCTGGATATATTTTGAGGCTAGAGCCAATAGGATGTGTTGCCTATTTAATAGAGGTATAAGAAAAAGATAGAATTGAAGGATGACCTCAAGAATTTTGGCTTATGCAGCCTGGAGGATGCAGATGGCATTACGTAGAGATGAGGAAGATATAGGAGGATCAGACAGGACAGCAAGAGCTCACCTTTGGACACATTAGATTTGATATGCCTACTAGACATACAAGTTGAAATCTTGAATAGGCATTTTAATGGAGTTAAGGGGAAGCAGTCCAGGCTGGTATTTAAGTTTGGGCATTGTCAGCATATAGACGGCAGTTAAAGCCAAGAAATGGGATGAAATTTCAAAGGAAGTGAGTATAAAAGAAAGAACTGAGCCCTGGGACACTCTTAACATTTATCAGTGTGGGAGATGAGGATGAATTAACAAAGGAGACCGAAAGAGCAGCTACTAAGGAAGAAAATCAAGAGAGTGATGCTCTGTGAATCAAGTGGAGGTGTGTGTGTGTGGGGGGGGGGGGAGCATGTCAAAGAGGGAGTGATCAGCTGAAGCCAAGTAATGAAGTTAAGTGTTTGTTCTAACAAAGAGGGAGGTTAGTTATCTGCTCTGTTAAATGCAACTGATGGGTCAGATAAGATGAAAAAATGGAGACAACTGTACTTGAACAACAATTAAAAAACAAAAAGATGAGGACTGAAATATGACCAGTAGCATCAGCAATGCCAAATCACTTAAGATCTCCAAAAGTTACAGGGAGGGTAGAAAGGAGGGGCCAAAATCTGGTTGTAATGAGGGGAGTTCAGGAGTGAATGAGAGGAGAGAAATGGAAGCAGGAGTGTAGACAACTCTAAAAAAAAAATTTTTTTTTCTGTAACACAGAATGGAGAAATGGGAGACTAGCTGAAAGGGGGTTATGAGGTCAAGAAGATATTGTTTAAGAGGCAAGAAGCTACAGCATATTTGTAAACTGAAGGGACTACTCTTACAGGGAATATAATTTGATGAAACAAGATTGGTACTTTGGCATCAATGAATAATATAATAACAAACTTCACGATTTAGTTGCCAAACTCAATCCAGATTTTCACTGCTGAATGCTTTTTACCTAAAAAAACACAGTAGTTGCTGCAAGCAGAGCATATTCAGTATTAGTAATTTTAAGCTCACTCATTCTTCTGTGGAAGTAAAACAATGTGCCAATAAATTCTTCAGTAATACCTAACATTAATATCAAATGTAGTTTCATCAGAACATCACGCAGACTCACATGTATTGCCATTATCATTTTTCCAAAGAATTAAAAAATAAAGCATTATATCTGACCAATCTTTTTCTATCTAATAAATATTTTGTATTGTATGTTGTATTACCAGTCATCGTAGTAGAAGGACAGTCTTTGTTGCAAAATGTTTCCACAGAATAAACAACACTTCCATCACCATCAGGGTTGTGACAATTCAGTGAATGATCTGAATGATATGATACTCTCACAGTACCTAGTAAAAGCGAAAAATATAAATTCTGATTTTTAAAAAATCTTTATATAGATAGTAAAATCAATTTCTCTAAACTCTGTTACATAGAAAATGTTCCCAATGAAGGTAGCTCTCTAATTTTTATTACTGAAACATAAAACTAAATAAATATAAGATAGTTCATATTTTATATAAAGATTTTATATAAAGACCCTCCACAAATATTTTCCATGCTATAGAATAAAAATGACATTCTTTAAAAAAATAAAAATTAGAAATGCTAGCAAAAGCTAGACCAATAAATCAGAAAACTATAAACAGCTAGTATGAAGTACTTATTCCTACCCTAACTAGTAAAATTAAAATATAGTAAGAATAGTTCAATATTATAAATTCATTGCTAAATTTAATAGTAACTAGGAACATTAAGATTGAGTTAATTGGCCCTTTTACTTTCAGAAGCTGATGAAAAGCGTTCTTTGTAAAGTTGGGCTGCAGGAAGGAACATCACTTCAGTTTTTGATACCTTCTGTATGCAGTCTCATCTTCATTCGTCAAATTTTTAAAACCTTTAAGAAAAAAAATCACATAAGTGTTTGAAATAGATAACAAAAAGATAATTTTCAAGTATAGGATTTAACATTTTATGTTATTTGTTTAGTTAAGGTATAAATCTCAAATGTTCCCTTAGAATAATCACGATATATATCTTCAAATCTAAATAAAATTTTTGATTCCACACAGCAATGTTTTGGGGCATTTTTATCAGAAATGGATGATAATACTTTCCTATAGCAAGACCAAATTAAATATACTTTAGCCTTGAAGAATTTATTTTTACAGTGAGTTATCTGTACATGTAAGTGGATTGCTGAGTTTTAGGAGACAGTGGCTCAATTTATTTGTGTTGCGTAGCAAATTTTGTGTTTCATGTTTTATCTAAAAAACAAAAACAACTTCCTTCCAAAAATAAAAACCAAATGAAACCCAACAAATCACACTGGTTATCTTAAGCATAAGTTTTTGAAATTATTTGAATAATATTTTTAAATATTTATAGTTTTACCCACCTGATTGATTAAAGCAAACAAAATACACATGTTTTTTGCATTTAGAAGCAGTTTTGAAGGGAAAATAGCGGTTTTTGCTTTCCTAAAACATCCCCTTCCTTTAAAGCAGAAAACTTTTTAAAAATTGTTAACTTTAATTTTTTTTCCCAAAAATAGATTACCTGGGAGTGTCTGGTAAAATCCATCAACCCCTGTTTATGTAGGACTACTATCTCTGAGAGTTGCAAAAAGCTCAGTTCAGGATTTGCATGTTACTGCAGCTAACCAAGAAAAAGAAATAAAACTAATAAAATGTTTATTTTCTTTCAAATAACTATTTAACTTTTAAACTTGTATGCTGTCATTTTCTAACATAATTAAGTACACATTATGTTAGGCCAGTAATGAACCACATCCAAATTTCTTTGTTTCCTCTAAAGGAATGGTATATTTTTGATGAGCAGCCACAATGTTATTAATAAGCTGATGTTCCTCTTGAGTTAGTTCCATGCCCTCCTGGATCTATAAGAAAATGCAGCAGGGGACTGTAATGCACAGTTGTTAAACAAGACATTGTCATTAAAGAAACAAGAAATCTTAGAAGAAGAGTCTTGCCACTTGCCCAGAGCTAGTGGTGGATGACACAAGCCTGTTGTCTACTCCTTCCTCTTCCTCTTTGATGTTGGAGCGAAACCTATTCTTCTGCTTAAAGTTCTTCCAAAGTTTCTTTGATATGCATTGAATTTCTGTGAGCAAAACCTGTGGTGTTACAAAATTCATATAAGATATTTGGGTACAGTAAAGAACATTATAGAATTTGATGAAAATGTCTTATGTTGTACACATATGTGATCACAGACTTGTCTTTTTACAAAGAACCTTTCTTGATAAGTATGTACATAGCAATTAAGTTTACTACATTACTTTCTCCTTTTCTTTCCACAATACCTGCCCACTTAAAGTACATAGTTATCCTAGACATAGGTTAGAAATTAATGTTCTATCTCCAAGTTATAAATTGAAATCTTCTTATGTTAGGGAAATTTCCACATTAATTGTATATTGGAAGCAACATAGAATGTCAAGTGGTAGAGCAGTTGAACAACCTTATCTATGGGCTTTTATCCTTGATTGGCCAAAAGAATACCTGGTAGTGTTTTTTTTTTCTAATGAGCTAGGTACATTTTTTCCTTGTAAGACAGGACAGTGGTATTTTGTTACGGCAGATGGAGCAGACTAATCCAGGGACACAGTGAAGGATTCTGGCTGGTTGGACAGGATGACCTGAAGATCTTCAACCTTGGAATTTTAAATAACAGAAATCCATTTTGGTAAAGAACTTTGAACAGTTTGGATTTGATTATAATAATCAGTATAACATAAACTGAATAGTGCATTGGTCTTTATTGAATAAGAGTATAGCTTAATAAAAATTGAAGATTATTATAGCAGTTGAAGGCAGATTGAACTAAAAAGAAGGAATGGAGAAATAGCCATGAGAGTAATATGATAGTATACATACAAGAGAAGAAGAGTTTGCACAAGGCTAGATTAGACAGGAAAACATTAATAGTACTCTATAGAGAAAAATGAATTTTAAAGTTACCATGAAATTTTGAGCCCTAGGCAACAGGAGAAACTGAGAAAATAATGCCAAAATCTTGCATTACTACTGTATCAAATGACATCATGTAATTGATTAAGCTAAAAAGACAGTGAATATGAAAGGAACTCAAAAAACTTAGGTACTCTTCTGCCCGTTGAGTTGGATTTTGACCCCTATGTGTGAATTGTTAGTAGGCTTTACATACCCAGGTACGATGTAGGCTTCCAGAGTCTGAAGAAGGGGAACTACTCACGGAAATCCTGCTCCTTCTAGATGCGTTACATAACTTTAGGTTAAGTACTATAAAAATACAAGGATTTCCAATTAAGAGAAAGTGATTATTACCAATATTAGAGCAATATGGTATAGAACAGCATTTATGACAATAATACCTGGATTGGTAACTAACTGGCTATCCTAATTTAGCAGACGTTAGAGAAATAGCTTAAATCCAGTCAACTGTTACTCCAAAGTCACAACTTGAAGAATATATTAAGTTCTCAGTAAAGATAAACAACAATCTCCCTCAAAAAAAAAATGCCATTTACGTGCTGCCAATATTCCTACTGCCTTACACTTTTTCATTCCGCACTCTTGACATTTTCTACACATGTACATGTCCATTTCACAGTTACCACCATTCTTGCAACTATATACTTCATTTTTAGTAGTGCTATGCCGAAAAAACTTAATAACAAAAAAAATTTAATTTTACTATTGGGTACTTTTAGTTACTTGTTTTTATTAATACATACCTTCAAGCCCTGGCCCAGTAGCTCAGTTGGTTAGAGCTTCGTCCTGATACGCCAAAATTGCAGGGTTCAATACCCAGTCAGGGCACATATAAGAATCAACTAATGAATGCATAAATAAATAGAACAGCAAATTAATGTTTCTCTCTCTCTCTCTTTCTCCCCCTCCCTACCTCCCTTCACTCCCTCTCCATCTCCCTAAAATCCATCAAAAATTTTAAAAAATATATTTTATATAATTTTTTTAATTTTATTTTAATTGTTGTTCCTATACAGTTTTCTGTCTTCTACTCCCATCGCAGCCCACCGCCCCAGCCCTCCCCATTCCACCCCCCCCTAGCTTTTGTCCATGTGTCTTTCATACTTGTTGCTCTAAACCCTTCCCCTTTTCCCTGGATATTCCTATCCCTCTCCTCTCTTGTTCTCAACTTCAGTGTCTTTGGTTATATTATGCTTGTTTGTTTGTTCTGTTAATTAGGTTCCTGTTAAAGGTGAGATCATATGGTATTTGTCTCTCACCTCCTGGCTTATTTCGCTTAGCATAATGCTCTCCAGTTCCATCCATGCTGTTGCAAAGGGTAGGAGCTCCTTCTTTCTTTCTGCTGCATAGAATTCCATTGTGTAAATGTACCATAGTTTCTTGATCTATTCATTTACCAATGGGCACCTAGGTTGCTTCCAACACTTGGCTATTGTAAATTGTGCTGCTATGAACATTGGGGTGCATATGTTCTTTTGGATTGGTGTTTCAGTGTTTCTAGGATATAATCCTAGCAGTGGAATTGCTGGGTCAAAAGGTAGGTCCATTTTTAGTTTTCTTAGAAAATTCCATACTGCTTTCCATAGAGGTTGTACCAGTCTGAAATCCCACCAACAGTGCACTAGGGTCCCCTTTTCTCCACAACCTCTCCAACACTTGTTGTTTGTTGCTTTGTTTATGATGGTCATTCTGACTGGTGTGAAGTGGTATGTCATTGTGGTTTTAATTTGCATCTCTCTGATAGCTAGCGATATCGAGTATCTTTTCATGTGTTTCTGGATCTCCTGTATGTCCTCCTTGGAGAAGTGTCTGTTCAAGTCTTTTGCCCATTTTCTAATTGGGTTGCTTGTCTTCTTAGAGTGGAGTCATGTAAGTTCTTTATATATTTTGGAGATTAAACCCTTGTCTGAGGTATCATTGGCAAATATGTTTTCCCATACACTTGGTTCTCTTTTTATTTTAATACTGTTTTCTTTAGCTGTGCAGAAGCTTTTTATTTTGATGAGATCCCATTTGTTTATTCTTTCCTTTATGTCCCTTGCTTTAGGGGACATATCAGTAAAAGTGTTGCTGCGTGAAATGTCTGAGATTTTCCTGCCTACGTTCTCCTCTAGGACTTTAATGGTGTCATGGCTTATATTTAAATCTTTTATCCACCGTGAATTTATTTTTGTGTATGGTGTAAGTTGGTGTTCAAGTTTCATTTTTTTGCATGTAGCTGTCCAGTTCTCCCAACACCACTTGTTGAAGAGGCTACTTTTACTCCATTTTATGTTGCTGCCTCCTTTGTCAAATATTAATTGACCGTAGAGAATTGGATTTACTTCTGGGCTCTCTATTCTATTCCACTGGTCCATGTGCCTGTTTTTATGCCAGTACCAGGCTGTTTTGATTACAGTGGCCTTGTAATACAGTTTGGTGTCAGGTATTGTAATCCCTCCTACTTGGCTCTTCTTTCTCAAAATTGCTGCAGCTATTCAAGGTCGTTTATGGCTCCATATAAATTTTTGAAGTGTTTGTTCTATGTCTGTGAAATATGCCATTGGTAATTTAATAGGTATTGTATTGAATCTGTAAATTGCTTTCGGTAGTATGGACATTTTGATGATGTTAATTCTTCCGATCCATGAATGCAGTGTATGTTTCCATTTGTTTGTGTCTTCCTTGATTTCTTTCTTCAGTGTTGTGTAGTTTTCTGCGTACAGGTCTTTTACCTCCTTGGTTAGGTTTATTCCTAGGTATTTTATTTTTCTTTTTGCTATATCGAATGGGATTTTTTTCTTGATTTCTGCTTCTGCTGTTTCATTGTTGGTATACAGAAATGCCTTAGATTTCTGGATATTGACTTTGTATCCTGCTGTTTGGCCAAATTCATTTACTAGGTCGAGCAGCTATTTGGCCGAGTCTATAAGATTTTCTATGTACACTATCATGTCATCTGCAAATAATGATAGCTTTGTTTCCTCCTTTCCAATTTGGATGCCTTTTATTTCCTTTTCTTGTCTAATCACTGTGGCCAATACTTCCAATACTATACTGAATAGAAGTGGTGAAAGTGGACAACCTTGTCTTGTTCCTGATCTTAGTGGAAAAGATTTTAGTTTTTGCCTGTTGAGTATGATGTTGGCTGTAGGTCTCATATATGCTCTTTATTATATTGAGGAATGCTCCCTCAATTCCCACTTTGCTGAGTGTTTTTATCATAAATGGGTGCTGTACCTTATCAAATGCTTTTTCTGCATCTATTGATATGATCATGTGATTTTTGTCTTTGCTTTTGTTTATGTGATGTATTTCATTTACTAATTTGCATATGTTGAACCATCCTTGCATCCCTGGGATGAATCCCACTTGGTCATGATGTATGATCTTTTTAATGTATTGTTGGATGCGGTTTGCCAATATTTTGTTGAGTATTTTAGCATCTATGTTCATCAGCGATATGGGCCTGAAGTTTTCTTTCCTTGTTATGTCTTTATCTGGTTTGGAGATTAGAATGATGCTGGCTTCATAAAAAGAGTTTGGGAGTCTTCCATCATTTTGGATTTTTTTTGAAAAGTTTGTGAAGGATAGGGGTTAGCTCTTCCTTAAATGCTTTGTAAATTCTCCTGTGAAACCATCTGGCCCTGGGCTTTTGTGTGTCAGGAGTTTTTGATTACTGCTTCTATTTCATCTGCTGTTATTGGTCGGTTCAGGCTTTCTGCTTCATTGAGTTTTGGGAGATTATATCTTTCTAGAAACTTGTCCATTTCACCCAGGTTTTCAAATTTCTTGGCATAAGTTCTTCATAGTAATTTCTTACAATCCTTTGTATTTCTGTGGTGTCAGTTGTAATCTCTCCTCTTTTATTTCTGATTGTGTTTATTTGGGTCCTCTCTCTTTTTTCTTGATGAGCCTGCTTAATGGCTTGTCAATTTTGTTTATCTTTTCAAAAAACCAGCTCCTGGATTCATTGATCCTTAGAATTGTGCTTTTAGTCTCTATGTCATTTAATTCTGCTCTGATCTTAGTTATTTCCTTCCTTCTACTTGCTCTGGGCTGTCTTGGTTGTTGTTCCTTGAGTTCTTGTAGGTGTAGAGTTAAGTTGTTTGTTTGAGATGTTTCTATCTTTTTTAGGTAGGCCTGTATCACTATGAACATTCCTCTGAGGACTGCCTTTGCTGTGTCCCATAAGTTTTGGGTCATTGTGAGTTCATTTTGTTTCTAGAAACTTTTTTATTGCCTCCCTAATTTCATTCTTGACCCATTCATTGTTTAATAGCATGCTATACAAACTCCATGATTTGGAGGACTTTGTGTTTTTCCCCTTGGGGTTGGTTTTTAGTTTCAGTCCCTTGTGGTCAGAGAAAATGCTTGGTATGATTTCAATTTTCTTGAATTTAATGAGGTTAGTTTTATGACCTATCATGTGGTCTATCTTTGAGAATGTTCCATGTGCATTTGAAAAGAATGTGTATTTAGTTTCTTTGGGATGAAGGGCTCTATATATATCAGTTAAGTCCATTTCATCTAGAGTGTTGTTCAATGCCACAATATCTTTGTTGATATTTTGTTTAGAAGATCTATCCATTTTTCACAGTGGGGTGTTAAAATCCCCTACTATAATTGTGTTGCTGTCAATATCTTTCTTGAAGTCCTCTAAGATTTTCTTGATGTATTTAGGTGCTCCTATGTTGGGTGCATATATATTTATAATGTTTATGTCTTCCTGGTGGATTCTTCCCTTGAGTATTATGAAGTGACCTTCTGGGTCTCTCTTTATGGCTCTTCTTTGGAAGTCTGTTTTGTCTGATATGAGTATTGCTACCCCGGCTTTTTTTTTTTCCTGTCCATTTGCTTGGAAAATTTGTTTCCAGCCCTTCACTTTGAGTCTGTGTAGGTCTTTTGTCCTGAGGTGGGTCTCTTGTAGGCAGCATATATGTGGGTCATGCTTTCTTATCCATTCAGCTAGTCTATGCCTTTTGATTGGAGCATTTAATCCATTTACATTTAAGGTTATTATTGATAGGTACTTATTCATTGCCATTTTTGTACCTGTGTTCCTCTCCCTCTTTCTCCTTTCCTTCCTTTCCTTAAAGCAGGCCTTTTAGTATCTCTTGCAGAGCTGGTTTGGTAGAGGTGTATTCTTTTAGACTTCTTTTGTCTGGGAAGCTTTTTATTTGGCTTTCTATCTTGATTGAAAGCCTTGCTGGGTAAAGTAGTCTTGGTTGCAGGCCTTTGGTTCTCATTACTTGGAATATTTCTTGCCATTCTCTTCTGGCTTGGAGTGTTTCCATTGAGAAGTTGGATGCTAACCTAATATACTCCCTTGTATGTTACTTCCTTTTTCTCCCTTGCTGCCTTTAAGATTCTCTCTTTGTCTTGGAATTTTGCCATTTTAATTATGATGTGTCTTGAAGTAGGTCTCTTTGGGTTCCTCTTGATTGGGACTCTCTGTGATTCCTGGATTTGTGTGACTTTTTCTCTCATCAAATTAGGGAAGTTTTCCATCGTTACTTTTTCAAATAGGTTTTCTCTCCCTTGCTTTTCTTCTTCTCCCTCTGGTATCCCTATTATACAGATATTATTACGTTTCATATTGTCTTGTATTTCTCTTAATCCCTCTTCATTTTTTCTGAGCCTCTTTTCCTTTTCTTGCTCTTTCTGGATGCTTTTTCCTACTTGGTCCTCCAACTCACTGATCCGATCTTCTGCTTCATCAGTTCTGCTTTTCATTCCTTCCACTATGTTCTTCAGTTCAGAAATTGTATTTTTCATTTCCTCTTGGCCCTTGTTGATAGTTTCTGATTCCTTTTTCATGTTGATATAGTTTGCAGTGAGTTCCTCGTAGCTTCCCTGTAGTTTCTGGTAGCTCACTGAGAGCTCTT
The DNA here is from genome assembly GCA_004027475.1 of Anoura caudifer. Taxonomy (NCBI): domain Eukaryota; kingdom Metazoa; phylum Chordata; class Mammalia; order Chiroptera; family Phyllostomidae; genus Anoura; species Anoura caudifer. The sequence goes on from PVKU01013652.1 coordinate 21,502, forward strand.
GGAGCTTCCTGACAACCATTGCTTTGAACTCAAAATCTGATAGTTGAGTTGCCTCCATTTCATTTAGCATTCTTTCTGGGGCTTCCTCCTTTTCTTTCATTTGGGGATTCTTTGTCTCCATTGTTTGTGATGCTCTTCTTGTTAGGGTCAGTTTCTTAAATTGATTTGTTCTGGTTCCCTGGGTTTATGGTGTGAGCTTCTGTGGTAGAATGCCTGTGAGATTCAGTAGTGCTGTCTCCTTTGGGTATCCTGGTGTTCATGGCTTCCAGTGTCTCAGCTGTTGAAATGCCCTCTCTTTGGGACCACCTCTGGTCTTTCCACAGTTCCAGGGTTTTTTGGTTTTGTGTTGTTTTGTTTTTGTCTCACTCATAGGTGTTTAAAAAGAGGAAAGAGGAGGAAAGGGAAAAAAGAAAAGAAGGAAAAGGAAATAAAAAAATGAAAAGAGAATAAAGAAAAGCAGAATGAAAAAGAAAAGAAAAAAGAAAGGAAGAGGTAAGCTTGGAAAGAAAGGAAGAAGGAGTAAAACAAGAAAGAAGTAATGAGAAGCAAAAAGGAGTTGAGGGGTAAAAAAGATCAAAATAATGAAAATTTAATAATAAAAAAGAGAAAAAAAAACAAAAAAATCAAAAAAACCGAAAAACACCAAAATCGCCAACTCTTGCTGTTATCAATCTTGCCAAGCTGGTTTTTCTGGCCTTGATGACTGCAGTGGCCGAGGGGTGACCATATTGTTTTTCTCCTTGTTCAGTACTCAGTTATCTTTGGCCTACTGTCCTCAGAGCTATCCCGGGCCTCGCTGCACAGGGCCTCAGGTGTGTCTTCTGCAGTGGCAGGCGCGTACTGTGGTCGCACACGCACAAGCGCTGATGATCTTTCAGCCTTCCATGCACAGGTGCCAACTATCCTGCGAGCATGAATCAACCCCCACACAGGTTGCACACTGGTGTCTAAGATCTCCCAGCAGCCCACTCAGGTCTCCAATGGCGCAATGGTGCTGAGAGACCGTATTGCTGCTCCCTGCTGGCGGGCATGCGGGGGCCGAGAGACTGTACCACCTAGCGACTGCACCACGGGTCCCTCAGTGGCGCGCTGGTGCCACCGGATCCCCCACAGCTGTTCACAATGGCGCGTGGTAGTAGACACAAGTGTGAGCTCCAACGCTCAGTCCTCCCAGGGCTATGAGATCTTAACTCCTCTCTGTGAGATTTCAAGCAACCAGGTTTATCCCGGTGCTGCCGAGACCTTGTTTGGCTGATCAGGGAGCAGTTGACCCAGCTCCCTCCCTAGAGTCTTACGGCCAGCACTGGCCCGGGATCTCAGCCCCTGCCCTGGTTTCTGTGCTGCTGGAGTACTCTCCTTACCATCTGGTTTTTCAATGTCCACTGCAATTTTCAATCTCCTGTTTTCAACTATGCTGTGTTTCTGGTGTCTGTTTGCTCTGCTCCATTGTAAATTGACCTGGTTTTTCACCTGTGTGAAGAGGGAAGAGGGATGTGCATCCTCTTACCGCGCCACCATCTTCTCTCCTATTTTTATATAATTTTTATATTTCCATATATACATTCTCACACACACACACACACACACACACACACCTTCAAGTAGAGTTAAATAATCAAGTTAACTAAATTTTTTCAATGTTTTCCCCCTCAATAAGATTTGGTGTAATATACATTTTCCTGGGTAATTATTTTAATCCTCTCCTGTTTAATATATTCTGTGTCAAGTTTGTTCTTTTCAGTAATCACTTTAAAAATCAAACTAAATACCTCCATCACATTAAGACCACTCTATTTTACTGTGGTTATAATATACTATCTAAACACATTTTTTAAACTATGTTGTACAGACTATCACGATTCCATGAAGTATCTTTCAAGGTCCCCTTGGAAGAATGTGTGCTTATGGAAAATAAAACTATAAGGTAGCCCTCTCTTTTTCTCTTCTCACAATTTTACCTCAGCCCATAAAGGAAGAGATATTCTTCCAAACATATTCCTCTTTCTCCTTCATTTTAGCACCTCCCCAGATGCAAAGGTATTGCCAGTTTATTTGACTGAGATGTGCGAATGAGCCATGTTTTGTGTGCATGTGTGTACACAATGGGGTGGGGGTTCTGCATTTTCTCTTCCACTTCCTGAATCCATGCATAGAGTACCTCTTCCCACTTCCTCTTTTACTTTCCATTTTTATGCCGTAATCTCTGCTATCTTCCTCTTACTTCATGCCCAACAGTGAAGTTGGTAAGTTTAGTCAATGCCCCTCTTAGAGACCTGACATACCTTCTTTTTCTGTAGACATATTTGAAAGTAAGAGTTTCATGACTTAGATCCAACAAAGGCAGTAGAAACCTCAGCTTAGATTTCCAGAACCATGCCTCGTTCTTCAACCTGGTTTTAATAGCAAAGCCTTGCCTTTTAAGACTAAGCCAATACCAGCCAAGCTAATCTATTCATAAAGCTGGAACCTCATTTCCCTCGGTTTTCATCTGGCTTTTTCTTATGAGGGATAAGTTGTGAGATTCTGACAGTGAACTTCACCCTGAACTTCTAACAAACATGTTTACCAGGGGTGTCCAACCTTTTGGCACCTCTGTACTACACTGTAAGAAGAGTTATCTTGGGCCACACATTAAATGCATTGCAACACATAATCACCAAGAAAATCTCATAATGTTTTAAGTAAATTTACGATTTTGTGATGTGCCACATTCACAACCAACCTGGGCTGTATGGCCACAGGTGGGCACCCTGGAAGTTCTTCCTAACATCGCATTTGTAAGTAAAAGCAATGCAGAAGTGTTTCAAAATCTCAAAACTTCATCAAGGACTCTTTCACTCTTTGAAAATTCCATTGTCAATGATTATTTTCACTTGCAGACCTCCCACTTGCTTTCAAAACAGCATTAAAAAATAGATAGAATCTAAAAAGTCATTTAATTCAAATTCCTTCTTAATGCATGAATTATATCAACCACAGGAAAAGATGTAATAGTTAACATTTGGATCTTTTTAAAAGTCATTTTCCATTCCAACATCATGTTCATCTAGGAACACAAAAACTGTTTTTCTGCCATATAAATATATTGATTTTTTTTAATTTAAATATAAGTCTTTATCAATAATGAAAAAAACTGAATCAAAGCTTTATGGCATTCCATTTTCATGTCTTTGATTGCATAGATTGATCAGTAGTCCTCCCTGCATTTATTTTTCACACTGTAAAAAGAGTATGAAAAATCATACCTCAAATCTTGTGCCTCTTCAGTAAACACTACGATTTCAGTTTTGATTTAACTTTATCTTTGCAACCTTCACAAGTAAGTGCATTATAATGATATCCTGACGCTTTATCACTACAAACCATACAGAGTTCTTCCTGTCCCTCAGTTCGCATGGGAGAATGAGTTAGTCTGGACCTTTTTATTCCAGGGTGTCTATCTTCAGCATCATAAGCAACCACATAAGTGGATTTATTTAATTAACAGGAACCAAGTCAGTACTCTCCACCTCTAAACTGTGGGGCCAAGCAGTCCGTGTTGAAATGACTTTGTAAAGAGGGGACTGTAGAGCTGGAGGAGACTGGGCAGTACAATATTGGCAATAGGTGATTCTTGAAAATCAGCGTCACGCAGCTGGTTACCAATTTGTTCTGCCAAAAGATCTAGTTTTTTTAACATAAAAAACAAATGGTAAAAAGTCAAAATTTCATATTGTTTTTAAATTTCAAAGGGTTTTATGTTCAACAGAGTCTGATATGCCCACTATATGTCGGACCTGCTGCTGCCCAGCACGAGGGGCAGACAGTGAACTGAGCTGCAATGTATGATAAATGCTGCCATCCAGAGGATGGCAGAGGCTGCTCCGGGGCTGGGAGAAGGGGTAAGAGTTGCTACTGAGTTACATACCAGTCCAGTCTCCCTTTTCCAGTAGAAGTGAAAATTTCTCAGTTTGGAATGAAAGGCTTTCCCCATCTTCTGCATTTCCCTTGTTGAGAATACAACTGTTTTCAGTGCAATCCATTCAGTAAAGAGGTGTGTTAATGAATTATCCCACTCCTCCAGCCAAGAAAAATGAAACTAAAATACAATATTTCCAGTTATCTGGTGTTAAAAACCATAGGCCCAAAATGGAATCAATTGTGCTAAAGCACATGACACCAAATCTAGACTTAATATCTGACCTAACTGCAGTTTCAGCCTTCTCCACAAATGGCATCTTAACAGGCCAGTCAGAAATATTTTGGTCAGTACCAATGAGGTAATCTCTTGCCACCCCCTGCCCCAAAGGAAATTGAGGAAGTCTGTCTGATAAGACCCCTGGCTTCCCCTAAGGAATAATCCTTTCTTTTCTTTTGCTAATGACTTTCTTGTCCCACCCAGTTTCTGCCTATAAAAGCCTTCTATATTGCACAGCTTCTTGGGGCTTCTTTCTGCTTGCTAGATGACAAGCTGCCCAATTCATGAATGGCTCAATAAAGCCAATTAGACCTTCAGATTTACTCAATTAAATTTTTGTTCTTTAACAGCAATCATTTCAAGCAAAAAAAAAGGTCTGTTTGAACTGCCCATTTAATACACTGTAACACCCTCCTCTGCTTCTTGTAGACCTGATTTAAATTAGTAGTTTCTTCTTTGTTCTTTTGTCCAGCAATTCTAACTACCAGTTACTAGGGATAAATTCACATACTTCACAGGATTACTGTAAGAATGAAATAAAATATCATATGCAAAAGCATATATAAAATATAAAATTGTTTAATGAATATCATTTTTTGCTTATTACTTTTATTATTATTATCAGAAGCTCCCAAACATCAACTTACTTTGTGCCTCCAGAATTACTGAATCTAAATGCAGAAAACTGGCTCCAACAGGACCCAGGAATAACTTAGCTGCTCTTGGTAACTAGCAATATCCATTCTTTCCCTGATGCTGATTCAACAGGTGATTAGATTTATTCTTGCCCTCAAAATTCTACCATGAAGATTGATAAACAGTACAATTTTTATTAATTTACATAAATCATTTGCAATCTTAGAGCATCCAATCCAATGCAAAGTGTTGAATAAATACTAAAGACAGGCTGATATAAGAAGAAAGACTATCAGTAAAAAAAAAATAGCTTTTTTTCAAAGAAGAGGGCCCTTCTTGGATGAGTGTCAAGACTACAGAATGCTGACTGATGTGCCTTGGTGTGGAAATGAGTTCAAAATCTAAAAGAAAACCAATTTAAAATTAAATTTATACTGTAGCTTTAGTCTTTTAGGAGAAAATTCTTATTGTATACTGAATTCTGTTTTGTATCTCTACCCCTTTGATAAAAATCTTATATTAAGATTAAAATTTCAAGTATATTGAATTGCCTTCACTAACTTACATGTAAACTAGCTTCAGCTAATCCCTAAAAATAATTTGTACTTCCGTGTTAATTCTATTTTTTAAATTGAATACAATTTTGAACTATTGTGCTTTCTCTTCTTTACGTTGAATTCTAGCTTACAACCTTCTAGTATTACTGATTTTTGAAATTGTCTTCTCGTATTGTTATATTCGAAAGCGAGAGTGAAGAAACTAGGAACCGATAGACTCTTAAAATGTTTTATTGGCCAAACAAAGTTTTTACCTGCGCAGGGGCAGACTCTCCCAAATGTGACCGGAGTCACTGTGCTCCGCAGAGCAACCAAATGAGAGCCGCGCCTGAGCTTACAGGCTATGGGTTTTTATAATAGCAGAGCAAGCAAGCATTTGCACAGAAGCAGGATGTGGCAGTTAGCTATTGGCTCAAGGGATTGGCGCCTCTATACCTTATTGGTATTGGCTCAGGGGATTGGCGCCTCTATACCTTATTGGTTGTTTACAGACAAATACGGGCGGGAAGGCTTCCCGGGCTTACGCCTGGGATTTAAAATTTTCTATTTCCTCATATTGCTTGTTTTCCTCTATTTCTCAACCTTTCACTAACCACAGCACCTGCATTGTTAACAGGAACCAGGATGCCTTGAGGCTCACCT
>PVKU01013653.1:0-27504 GCA_004027475.1 Anoura caudifer
TGGAATATTTCTTGCCATTCTCTTCTGGCTTGGAGCGTTTCCATTGAGAAGTCAGCTGCTAACCTTATTGGGGCTCCCTTGTATGTTGCTTCCTTTTTCTCCCTTGCTGACTTTAAGATTCTCTCTTTGTCTTGGAATTTTGCCATTTTAATTATGATGTGTCTTGAAGTGGGCCTCTTTGGGTTCCTCTTGATTGGGATTCTCTGTGTTTCCTGGATTTGTGTGACTTTTTCTCTCATCAAATTAGGGGAGTTTGACATCATTACTCTTTCAAATAGGTTTTCTATCCCTTGCTCTTGCATTCTTTCTGAGCCTCTTTTCCTTTTCTTGCTCTTTCTGGATGTTTTTTTCTACTTTGTCCTCCAACTCACTGATCTGATCTTCTGCTTCATTGATTCTGCTTTTGATTCCTTCCACTGTGTTCTTCAGTTGAGAAATTGTATTCTTCATTTTCTCTTGGCCATTGTTGATAGTTTCTATTTCCTTTTTCATGTTGATATAGTTTGCAGTGAGTTCATCATAGGTTCCCTGCAGTTTCTGGTAGCTCATTGAGAGCTCATGGAGCTTCCTGACAACCATTGCTTTGAACTCAAAATATAGTTGAGTTGCCTCCATTTCATTTAGCATTCTTTCTGGGGCTTCCTCCTTCTTCCATTTGGGGATTGTTTCTTTGTCTTCCCATTGTTTGTGAGACTCTTCTTGTCAGCCTCAACTTCTTAAATTGATCTCTTCTGGCTCTCTGGGTTTATGGTGTGAACTTCTGTGGTAGAATACCTGTGAGATTCAGTGGTGCAGTCTCCCTCAGGTATCCTGGTGTTCGCAGCTTCCACTCTTTCAGCTGTTGGGATGCTCCCTTTTGGGGTCCAACTCTGTTTTTGTTTTTTTCACAGTCCCAGGTTTGGTTTTTTTTGTGTGTGTGTGTGTTTTTTTTTTATCTCACCTAGGATCATGGGTGTGAGCTCTGAGTCTTCCACAAAGCCCCCTCCTCTGGTCCCAGGGCTGCCTCCAGTCGCAGGGTCATCTTTGGTCACAGGTATGGGTATGTTTTCAGTTCCACACTTCTGAATTCCAGCACTCAGGTAACAGCTTGAAAGGTACCAGTGGCACATGGGGAGGGAGAGAAGTGTATGGCATCAATGTGGGAACTGGAGGACAGCTTTCTTCCAAAGAAAAAGCTAAGCAGAGGCTCTTTTCCTTTTTCTGAGCACTTCCCACAGATCCTCAGAGCTAGCAGGGAGACACCATACCTGAGGGTGTGAACTTTCATATCAGGGAGGATGAGGTGCTAGGAGTCAAAGGGAGAGTCGAGAGGATTCGGGGTTACTGGGTGGGGAGAGAGGCACTGCGGAGCCAGGCAGTTTTCATGATTTCAGCTTTTTTTTCCCTTACAAAATATTTGCTACAGTGGTTGATTTCTATTTTTTAACAAGCCAAGTATTTTCTTCCTAATATTATCTAACTTTACCTTTCTCTATTGCTGCCATAAATAGAACTCATCAACTACAAAGTCTTTAGAAAATTGTAAACTTCAGCCAATAAATATCACTCAGGCATATGGAAAAAGTAGGCAGTCATGACTCAGACTCAGTGACTCTGCTTTTCTGAATGGAAAAACATTCCACATTCTGATCTTGACCAAGAATGTTAGTGAATGCAACTCTGAGTTCTGTATGTAAACTTTCTTTGGGTACTGCAATGTTTTCCATTGCATAACTATATGGTTTGTTAAAAAGAAAATGTCGAACTCTCAGCTGCTCAATATAAAAGCTATTTTACAACCTGTTTTTCATGATCTCCTAATTTTCACCTCTCATGTTTTTGTAACCCTGCTTTTTCAACAATGTTTTTATTTCAATTTATTTTAAATCTTTATACAAACTGCAAAACAAAGTACACACTGATGTAAAAACCTGCATTCTTGCAGGTACAAAAATAGCTTATCGCTCACTTAGTACAATTTGGATGCGCTTCATTATCAAAGGGGTCCTAGAACCTCTTAACCGCCAATGAAGTTAAAGCAGTTAACCTGTTTACCCCACCTAACTACCTGACCTCACATAGTAGCAGAGTCTTCAAAGACTAGGGAAAGAGGGAGGTACATTGTGATAACAAGAGAAAGGCCTGGCATTGGGCCACATCAGCGCTGACCAGATCAGTCTGAGTTGGTGCTGCAGTGAGAGGCTCTGAGCAGCTCACAGAAGTGAACAGATGGCTGAGGAGAGTGGATGAGGGGGGTTGGAGCTGATATGAATATGGGATGAATCTCGCTAAAAATCACCTTTGCCTTTATCAGCCCATGTGTCCCATGTGTAAGAGAAATCCTAGCTGGGCTGAATCAAATTGGATCACTCTAACAGCTGGAGGTGGGTGATATTCCTCTCCAAAGTATCTATTTGCATCCACTGATCTATGTGGAACTTTGGGGCTTATAGGAAAAATATTTAAACCATGTCCACTTCGGAGGAATGTATGTGAAGTAGAGATATATTCATTCCACAAATATTTACTGAGTGCTTCTTACTGTGCCAGACACTTTTCAAAGTCTTGGGGATAAAGCTGTGAAGGCAAGAGCCCTGACTTCTAGGAGTTCACAAACTTAATGGAGGAGACCACAGTAAATAGAATAATAAATAAACAATATAATTCATGATTGTGATAACTACAATGAAGGGAAAGAACATGAGTGAGGAAGCAAATAGAAACTGCAAAAGGCCACTTCAGACAGAGGGTTAGAAGATGAATAGGGTAACATCTGAGCTTAATCATCCAGGGTGAGAAAGAGGCAACCAGTCTCCTCTTGCAGGTGGGGTAGGGGGAGCAGCCTACAGCAACCCACGTGCAAGGGCTGGCCTGGGAGCCTGTGTTCAGGACAGAGGACAGAAGCTGGAGTGACTGCAGGTAGTGACTATGATGTGAGACACGTTCACAGAGTGGCAGAAGCCTAGATCTTACAGGGCCTTGTCGATCATGTAGGGATAGTCGGTGGACACTGAAGAGTTTTTGTTGTTGTTTTAAAGATTTTATTTATCTATTTTTAGAGAGAGGGAAAGGGAGGGAGAAAGAGAGGGAGAGAAACATCAATGTGTGGTTGCCTCTTACATGCCCCCCCACACTGGGGACCTGGCCCACAACCTGGGCATGTGCCCTGACTGGGAATCAAACTGGCGATCTTTAGTTTGCAGGCCAGTGCTCAATCCACTGAGCCACACCAGTCAGGGCAACACTGAAGAGTTTTAAGCAGGAGAATAACATGAAATTATTTACATTTTTAAAAGATCACTCTGGCTACTATGAGGTGAGTGGAGGTAAAAGCAAAAGCAGATTAGTTAGGAAACCACAGTGACAATCCAGGCAAGTGATGATGTCAGCTACCACTAGGGAAGTGGTTCTCAAAGTGGGGACCCTGGATCAGCAGCAGTGTCACTGGGTCTCTGATTAGAAATGCACATTCTCAGGCCCTACACCAGCCCCACTGAATCAGAAACTCTGGGGTGGGACCCAGCAAAGGTGGCTCTAAGGCACACTGAAATTCAACAACTTCTATAAATAGATTATGGGTATAGAAGTAGAGAAGGTGTTATGGACCAAATGTTTGAGTCTCTCTGAAATTCCTATGTGGAAGCCCTAACCCCCAGTGTAGCTGTATTTGGAGACTGGGCCTCTAAGGAAGGAATTAAGGTTATGTGAGGTTAAGAATGGGGCATTTATGCATTAGGATGAGTGACATTGTAAGAAGGAAGCTTTCTATCTCCCTCTCTCTATCCGCCCCCCACTCCTCACCCCTATCACAGAGAAGAGGTCCTGTGAGCACAGAGAGAGATGGAGACTGTCTATGAGCCCACAGAAGAGGCCTCAGAGTGAAACCTATCTTGCTTGCACCTTGATCTTGAACTTTTCAGCCTCTAGAACTGTGAGAAAATAAATGTCTGTTGTTTAGGTCACTCAGCCCATTATGGTAGCCAAGAAAACTAATACAGGAGAGAAGAGTCAGCTGCAGTGGGATAAATTTGGAAGGCCAAACCTGGTAAAATGTTAAATACATATGAAGTGTGAGCTCACAGTCATAAAAAACCATAGCTGTGTACTCCTTAACTGGCTGTGAGAGCAGAAAGGTAACTCCAAGTAGCAATATGCACACCCCATCTTAGAACCCTTCAAAATACGAGGGAGAAGCCCAGCATCTGCACCCCATTCCTAATTCAAAATATCACCTAGTGGGAAAATATTTCCCACTAGTATGTGGGTCCTAGTGGGAAATACCCCCTGCCATATCCCTACACAGAAGTTAAAGGGGAACTGGTTTTCCTCCTGAAACTCACTGTAACTCAGAGCTTGGAAACATGACCTAGACTCAGACAATCAGGTGCGGTCAGGGACTTGCCTCTGGAAGGAGTTTATTCATGGTTGTGGCAGTGGATGGTGAGGATCCAGTGGCAGCCCCAACCCATAATATGACATTGGCTGAATTATTTTCCCAGCTGGTTTTCTCACCCTTCCCATCCATATGGGAGCAATAAGATGATTCCTATGAACTCATTTTCTGCCTAACTTAACAAGAGTTTTTAGCCAGCTTTCTTGAATGGTCAAGAGAGGAATTCTATAAAGACTGGACTTCCTGTGTGTACATGGGGGCTCAGAGCCCTTGCTATCTGGATACCCATCTTATTGCAGTGGCATCTGTACTCACAGGCTGTAGCCAGAGACATCTGGGCTGCAGGCAGCTAAAGGCAACAGCTGCAGTCAGTTGTTTCCCCAACCTGTGTCTTCATGTAAGTGCACCATCAACAGGCAACTGGGACTTTAAATAGCAGAGCTTCCATTTTCTTTCTAATAGCATTTTTTAAAGATTTTACTTATTTATTTTTAAAGTGAGGGGAAGGAAGGGAGAAAGAGAGGGAGAGAAACATCCATGTGTGGTTGCCACTAACATGCCCCCTGCCGGAGACCTAGCCTGCAACCCAGGCATGTGCCCTAGACTGGGAATCGAAACAGTGACCCTTTGGTTCTCAGGTCGGCACTCAATCCACTGAGCCACACCAGCCAAGGCTCTTTCTAATATCTCTGACTCCAGCTCCTCCACTTTGAGCCTACTGGCCCAAATTATTGGCAACATTATAAAGGCCTATCAGTCATCTCTGGCATCCTCCAGAGTCACCCCTGAGGGGTCATCCTAGAGCATTGCCCTGACCATGCCATGCCTGGTCAAACATCATTCATAAAATGTTCAGAATAAAACGTGAACTATTTTGCTGGGTATTCAAGGTCCTAAACAATTTTGTTTCTCCCTATTTTCTTAGCTTACCTTCTAGTACTTTCCAACGCACTTTTTATGTTCAAAATAGGTTGGCCTAGTCATGGTACCCTGGACATGCACCATGCGTTCCCACTGTGCCCTCCTCTGCCCTAATCGAGAATGCCTCTTCTCTCCCCATTCTCTCCAAATCCTTCCCATTCCTCAGGACCCACTTCCATCCCCACCTCTCTGGGAAATCTTTGAACTTCCTGACACATGGTGATCTCTTCCTTCTTTAAATCTATAAAGCCCTGAATGACTGTGCCAGCCATGTGATGCTCATCAGCCACTGCCAGGTATGACTCAATTCCTTTTCCTGGGCTTGTGCCTTATTATATCAACCAGATTAGAAAGCCATTTAGAGCAGATGCCACAGACTACACAGTGATTCACTGCAATGATTATACCTGACCTCTTGTGTACCCTACACGAGATCATGGAGCATGGTGTAGAACATAATGGAAACCTGATAAGCCAGGATATAATTAACAGGTTTCGTTGTCTGCCCCATCCATGGCCCCCTTCTAGAGACTCTGTTCTGCATCCCTCTATCCCCCATGACCCTCTCCTGATCCAAGGAAGCTGCTCCTTTGTGAGATAAGCATGATAAGACCTGACAAGTCTCTTCCAGATAAGAATTTGCCCGAAGAAACACAGAGACTCTTGCCAGTTGGTAGTGGTTGCTGGAGCTTGGAGGCAATGATGTAGAGTCAGGCTGGCAGCTACGTTGGGTGAGTAAGCAAGAGGAGTTTGCAGAGGAAGCTGGCCTAGTTAAGAGGTCATTAGAGAAGGTTTTCCAAGACAGAGGTCCTAGAGCTCCTGAAATGGACAGAGTGGCTTAGCTCCTGGTGGCCTTCTGCTTCTCAGGTCATCTTTCACTAAACAGGGTCTGCTTCTATTTCCTGTCCATGAGATTTCAGTAAAATGGAGCTAGCTTGGGTGGCTTTAATATTTTTTTTTTGCCTTCAAAGGAACTTTGACTGGAAAAGAGGCATCAGGGGCTGATAATAATATTCCCCCTCCATTCTTTATACCACTCCTAGGCAGGGCTCCTACAGGGTCCTTCCCCTTCCCCTCTCCTAGGGCTGTCACAGCAAAGTGTGACTACTCAACTCCTAGCATGGAAAACCAAGAATCAATTGCTCAAATGCTGTCAAAAAGTGTCATTCAAGTTTGAGTGACAATGATGTCTCTGGTCTTGTCCCTATCCACTTTTCTATTTTTAATTCTGCTCCTGCTCTCTGCAATTACAATGCTTAGTGCTTAAGCAGTTGCCAGGAGTTATTTAACAAGTACCTCACCCTTCTTTGAAGAGGATGCTTTGATTCTGAGCTTTCATCCTTGCCTCAGTGACAGGCTTCAGAATGTGCCATTTCACAAGACATCATGTCTCTTCTGGTGTTTTCTTTGAATGATGGGCTCAAGTCCATTGATTGAGCTTAGGAAGTGGAGCTCATCAGAAAGAAGTGTCCCCGAACCCAAGTGTCTTCAGCAAGTTACTCCCCATCTATAAATGGGGCTAACATGGACAAGCTTTCTGAAGGGTGCCAGCAGATATGTCAATACAATGGATGGGAAGTACTTGGTAAATAAATTCCAAAAGCATCATTATTCTAATTTTCAGTGTCCATTTACCTTCAGATATATTACTCAGGGTGCAAATGTCATGCACAAAGAAGAACTAGCCAACATTAAGAGCTGTGAAGAGATGCAGGGGCTCTTATGGGTCTTCTACTAAATGATGGTTGTCTGTATGGTGAGCATCCAGTAAAGACAACTCATGCATGTAGACATATTCCTCCAATATTTGAATTTTTGCATTAAACACAAATTATGTCTCCCATCAGAAAACCCTGTGTGTGAATTAGGGATCAATCAAGGGTGGGAAAATTGGGGAGGGAAGGAAGTAGAGAAAGAATTTAAGCAAATAAGAAAAATGTCACCTTTATCCAAAGAACTCATGGTAGTTCATATGAATCTTGCTCCAGAATGGATTTCCATCCTTTAACATCCAGAACATATTGCCAGAGGTTACCGATCTGATCCCCAAGAAATGGACTGGGGTACAGGCAATATACTGGGGAGTACTATGGGGAGCCACATCTGTGGGAGACTGAAGGAAGCTGGGTTGGGCAGGTGAAGTTCAATGGCATTCAGTCACAACAAAAGCCTCAACTGATCCTGCAAGCACAACCTTAGGCGAAGGTGACCCTGCAGAGCTGTCCTACGTGAAGCCAAGAAGTAGAGCCTTTGTATCCTCACCTGGTCATCAGGTGCAGGCTGCCCTCAGGAAAGGATAAAATGGCTCTCTTCCCCCACCACTGTGTTTTTCATGTGGCAATGAAATAAATGATTAGTAAGGAATCCTATGAAGAAAGGTGCTCTTCACAATAGCATTCTTGTTATTCCATTGGCACATTGGGAAGGCAGGACCATATCCTAAACTTGTTGGTATCATCAGACTGACCGGACTAACAGAGAATCTGCGCCAGACATGGGAAAGCTCCAGACAGTACCCTGCACCCACACTCTGAGGAGCCCAGAATGGCTCCTTAAACCACGGACTTGCCTCCTTTGTCACAGTTATTGAATTCCAAGAGTGAGGTCTTGGCCTTAATCCAGCTGAAAGGATTATTTTTGTTCTTTAAGCTTGCAATCTCCTTTAGCACATACACCTGAGAATTGACAGTATTATTTAAAAAATGGCTTATGGCTATTAAACTGAAATTAAAAGGTATCATCAGAAATAACTTGGAGAATTAAAAGATCAAAAATAGCATCCAGAATACTTGCAATTCTCCCAATAAATGATAGGATGTGCTAAAACTTACCTACATACACTTTTGCAGGATGAAATCCTTCTAGGTTTTCTTAAACTATTATAAATATTCATTCCTTGTAACATTTTAATGAAACTTACAAAAACATGCAGACACCTTGATTTTTATCAAAACTACATATTTCTTCTGAATTCTAAGGAAGGGTACTCTCTTTCAACTAATGAAATCCTAAAGCAATAGTTCTAATAGTCTCTTTGTCTCATCTTGCTGATTACCTTAGCCCAGAAATTTATCAGTTCAAGAAGATGTATTAACTTCCTAGTTAATTCAAAGATCGTATTGTGTGATTTTAGTTCACCTATAATGGACAATGTGTCCATGTTATTATCTCCTAAGAGGATTACCATTTAAGCTTTCCCTGGATGCTCAATTCTTTTTTGTCCATTTGCTAGGATTTTTATCTTCAACCAGGAAAAAAAAATGTACATTGTCCTACATTAATGGGTTGACAGATTATAAACAACCATTGTTTCTTTCTCTTTTTGATGTTCTAATGTTTTTAAAATGACTTTAACAAGAACTTTGGGTGTCCCCGGTCCTTTTCAATTTATCACTGCCATATGGTTATGCCAATTGATAGACAGATAACTATTTATTTTATGCCTGAGTATGAAACCAACTCCCATCGGCACTCATTGGTATGGAAAAAGTCTCACCAGCATGTGAGGCTAAATAAATTATTGACTAGTGGCATGTGTTCTTGAGCTAGAGTGCTGGGCTTCAACTCCTGGTTCTGCCACTTAGCTCTGGAAAAATCACAATTTCTCTGTGTCTCAGCTTCCCATGTATAGAAGGAGACTACTCCCAGGGTGACTTTTAGAACTAATTCAGGTAAAAGTCATGCCTAACACATCATATATTTATACACACACACACATATGTATGCTCATAGTATATATATTATATAGTAATATATGTAATATATGTGTAATATATATACTATAAAATATAGTATATATATTACATATGCTAGTACTATTATTGCTATGAAAATTTTTACCAAAAACATCCAATGCAAATTTAAAATTGTTACTAACAAACAGTTGAATTATGGCATTTTAAAAAATAACAGCACAAAATTTGCTATGGCTTAATCATTTTTCTTCTGTTATAAATGAGATCATGTTCTATACCACACTCCTAGGGACCAAAAAGATGATACCCAAGCAAATTAAAATGTCCATTTACTGACTCCGTAAACATCTGAGCAAGGCCGTGGAGCGGGGTGCTGGGCTTGGAGCACCATTCTTCCCTAAGGTCCCTGAAAACTAAGCTTTCCTGGAAGGTGAATAATGAACTTTCCAGAACATTTTCTTATCTCATATTTATTCTCAAGGAGTCATTGTTAGCAAAAGCCCTCATATCCTGGGCATGAATCTTCCTATCAGTTAATTGAAAGATTAAAAGAGATACATATTGCATATTAGAGAGCGAGAGGAGATTCCAAAGAAAGGATTTAGCAGATGCAGTGGTATTTCTCTGCAAAGTTGCAGTGACATCCCTGCTAACATCTGTTTCTAAGCAAATGCTCAATTACTATACCACTTCTACACATCTGCAACAAAAGAGAACTGAGAGCTAGTTTTTCGCTGTGCCTTTCGTTCCTTGGATAGCATGGTTCGCTTCACAAAATGACTTGTTTAGTTTGAAGTTTCACTAGTGTCATCAATAGTGTTTATTGGGTATATCACTAATTAAGTTGCGTGCACTAACCCAATGTTTACTATGTGATAAACATGCTACTATTCAATACATAGGAAATAAAAATACCAAAAAAGATATTAACCAAATTTTTAAAATTAAAAACAAAAGTCATCAGAGTATATAGGAATTAATTGGGAAAAACTTTAGAGAGGTAAATTTTAAGCCAGAAAAGTTCTATGCCTGGACTGGTGATAGCAGAGAAGAAGGTTCTGGCATCCAACAAGGTGCAGAGGAAGGAATTAGAAAATCTGTGCAGTGGATCTTCCTGGGGTAACACCCCTCCCTCCCACAACCCCACCCAGCTCTTCTAAAACTAACGTTTGTATGAGGGCAAAGACAAACCAGTCAATGAACTTGATACTTTTGTGGGGTGTCTGCCACAGGGTTGAACAGGAAGTACCAATTCTGTGGTCCTAGCCAAGGTATAAATTTTTCAAGTTTCCCTAGATGACTGGAATTGCACATTAGAAATTCCTGGGAACACTGGGTGGTGGCGGGGCTCTCACCCATTAGAGGAAAGTTTCAGCTGCTGGAAATCAGCTGTCATTGGCCACTGACTAGTAATGGTAATTTCCTCAACACCTCGTGACCGGGTAATGTTTTCCAACACAATACAGAAAGTATTCCAGGGCTTCCCAGTCCAGAAATCTGACTCCAGGTAGCAAGGAAGAGGCTTTATAACTGCCTTTCTGTGGCCATGATGTGGGGAAGAACACAGCCACCAGAGCAGCCACATACTGAGAGGGTTTCAAATAGTCAAAGCATCCTGCTCCAATAGCTCACCATTAGCAAGCAAATACAAGGACTCTCTGGCAGCGATGTGAGGGAGGAAGGGAGACAAGAAGCAAATGTCCACATTAACAGGCAGACAAGCCTGGGACATGGACAACAAAGTTACATCCGAGGATCCAACAGGACCAGGGAGGCTTCCAGCAATTCCTGCATGAGGAGAGACAATGGTCTGACATTAAAATCCACACTTTTGCACAATCTCAAGATGGAAAGCAAGTTCAAGCTTTTTCAACAAATTCTTTGATCTTCATAAAATTCCTACTTTAAACAATCCTTTTAAGGTGTCATTAACTATACATACCTGGACCCAGTGGTCACTACCTTAAGAGTGAAGTTTCCAAGACCTGGAGCAAAGCAAACAAAATAGGGATCTCCCCACAGCCTCCATCCACCGTTAAGGATTGTCCTACGAGAATGATCTATGTTTTGGTGTGCCACACCACATAGGAGCGCAGGGCTGGGGATGGATTATGTCCCTACATCAGGCTGGACTGGGACAGTCCTTCAGGGACATTCTGAGCACCTGACCCTCTGACTTCCAGGGACTTCAACATTTGCTCCCTCCCTGGCAAACTGTTGAAGAGGATTCTACTTGCTGTTGCTGTTTCCTCTCAGGAGCGTATCCTTCAGGATCCCAGAGAATGAAAGAGCTTGTCCCCCCTTCTTTCTTCTGGGGGTGACTCTCTATACTGTCACCCCTGCTGCAAGTCCTGCTGTTTTCATGCCCCACCTGGGTATCTCAGTATCCCTGGGGATACCTGGAAAGACATAATCTTTTTCTGTCAAATTGCAGGACACTTGGACAAAGGCTAGGGTCATAGCAATTTCCTCCTGCACCCAGGCCTGGCTCTGTCACACTTTGCCCTGATGCGGCAGCAAAACTCTCTTTATAAGTGCTTAGTGTAGCACTGTGGCAATCAGGGGCTTGACAAATGCTTTTTCATGATGCTGAAGCTGAGGATCAGAGCCATAAAACATCCCCTGGAACAAAGGAGCACTCTGAGGGAATCTACATTTTAAAATAGGGTCTCTGGCCACCAGACCCCTCTGTGCCCAGCATGTAGGACAATGAACACCAGGAACATGAGTACAGGACTGGGTACGTAGAGACTGGGGCCTGAGTATGGAGCTCTTAGCACCAAAATGTCTCTACCTCACTAATAGAGGGGCAGTAAGATACTGTGTTTAATAAACAAGTTAGGGAAACATTAACTGACAGAAAGGATTAGGAATTCACAAACTGGCCTGAGCAAAAACCCCATAGATTCCTAGCTTAACAGCTCATGTTTATTCAAAAACACTAATTAGTGGGCAAAACGTAGCTTCATGAGACAGAGCCCTTAAGAAAGTGAGGAAGGATGGAGAGGGTAGTGGGGGAGAGAGAGTGAGACAATTTTCCTAGTGAGAATGATGAGAGAATCAGTTGCTTAAGGGCAAATTTTATGGAAAATCATGAGCCAGTCAGTGCTAACAGGGAGAAACTTCCCCAAAGAGTTAATGGAGCAGTTAGAGAATTCAGGTTCAGTAAATCATGAGGACGGAGAGTATTGATCTGAACATTCTGAAGGATGAAAATATGGAGCCAGCTGCTGACCAAACTATATAACAGAACAGCTTTCCAACAGTGGCCGGGAGTTTAGTTGCTGAGTTGATGCTGGAGTTTTGCCCACCAGGCCCTCCCTCCCAAGCTGGTTCTTTTAAGAAATTTTGCCTACTCTGTCCTGGAGGTTAGGAGACTCTCCCACTCACACAACTGCACCTCTCGTCTCTGTAATGATTCCCAAATGCATAACCTGCAGTCCAGCCTCTCATCTGAGTTCCAGGGGCGGTATCTCTAAGTCTCCCCAGGACATTCCTACCGGAGCAACTTGCTATCATAGCTAATTAGAGACTCATCATCCCCAAAGCCCTCACCACCATAACCACCAAGAAAACAAAACAAAGCAGGCATCAAATCACAAAACCATCCAAATTGGGTTCCCTGTCCGCCCACCTTGAAAACACTTCTCCAGGTCCTCTACCCAATTTGCCAAGAAGATGGGCACTTAACCTTGGCCAGTTATTCTGCCTTTCTCTGATTCCATTTTCTCATCTGGGTAATACAAATAATAAAGGGCTGATAGGAGGATTGAACAAGACCATGTGCATAAACCATTCAGAATGACACCTGGCACATAGTGAGACACAATGAGCTATCATTTTCACCAGTGCTGGCACTACATTAAAATATGTTTTTCATTTCTTTCTTCTATGGATTCCACCAGCTTCACAGCATTCAGCACCTCAGCCCCACATTAAAGTCTCACACTGTTAGAGCTAGACAACTCATATGAGAAATGAAGACTAGTCCTTGCTGTATGTTAAAGTCTGCTGGGGGCTTTTCAGATACAGATCCCCAAATCCCCCTCCCACACTTAAGTAAATGGGAAAATTGGGGGAATGTGTGCCTCGAAGTGATAGTTTTTTCCCCAACAGTTTTTTTCTGTGTCTTCTAAGACAAAGCCAGGTTTGGGAAAGCTCTGAGGCAAACCTATTGAACATCATTTTATAGATGAGGAAACTGAGGCTAAGAGAGATCCAGAGATTGTATCAAAGACACAGAGCTGAGAAGTGGCAGAGCCAGGACAAGAACCCAGGTCCTGTTATCCTCAGTCTACAGTCCTTGCATTTCTTCACACTGGCTCCCCCTGACCCCATGACTATCCTGGCTCCCTGCCTGCTCTTCTCTACTTCCTTCGTCTCTCCTCTCACTGCTTGGGTACGTTAGCCTCTATTCAGCACCTACAGTGGGTCCCAGGGCAGGTACCTTGAGGAGTGCGAGCCCCAGGAAAGTGTGTTTTGAGAGACATGTCTGTATAAACTATTTTGTTAGAAAATGGGCCCATGTGATATATAGTGATTTACTGATGAAGATTTAGAATAATGAGTATTTATTTATTGCCCAACTTGTTTTCTTTATTCCTCTTGAATGGCAGTTACCCCAAATCAGCATGTCAGCACCATTTTAGAGGTTTGATGTCATGCAGTCTTGCAAAAGGAATCTCTTGCTGGTCAGTGTCAGTGGGAGCATATGCTGACCAGGCTTACTCCTGAACTGGCCCCTCCCTGGCTCCAGGACAATCCCATCAGTATAAGTGCTAGAGCTCCTCTGGATACCCTGCCTGTGTCTTATAGGCTGGAGAGAGAGTAGAATAGTGCCCTGAAGGGAAGAAAGGGGATCTGACTTGGGTACCCTACCCAAATAGCACTGCAGGCTCCTTCAAGGAAAGCAAGCCAAATCGTGGGGACTTCTAAGGCATGGGAAGACCCAAGGAAGGAGTCCTGCCCATGGTGAGGGGCAATACTGTCACATCAGCTGGTTAATAGATGGGTGCTATGAAAGAGTAATTCAGAGCCACTTTTGATAGCTTTATGAAGATGTCTGGCCAATTGCATCATATGTTAAGTAAGTAGGAACTTGAATGCATTAAAAATTAATAGAAAATTGTATGAATAATAAATCTGTGGTGGTGTATAAAATAATCAGACATTACCTCCAGGTTAGACAATGTATCCCTACGATGGTATGAGCTAAGTGGCTTTATAGTCTTTTTACTGGTGGACTGAAGAGAACAGGAACAAAGGAGATAATAAATAAAATCTGGGCTGGGTAAAGACCATTCAACAGAATAAGTTATTTATAAAGCAATGTGTCTCTGGGTCTTCCTCCATCCTTTCTCTCTCGGAGATGTGCCACACAGCCCCAAGTCCCAGAGCCTAAATTGCAGATGATACAATCCCTTGAACCCAGCCAGCCTCCTACAATTGAGAGACCCCTTAGGATGCAAGCTAAGTAGGTGAAGTCAGCCATCGTGGAGCCCTACAGGCAGAGATGTGGTTGCAGGAATTGCATGGATCTGGTCTGGTGCATGGAGTTTCCAGCACGGAGAACTCCTCTCTCCTTCCCACACCCTGAGACTGTTCTGGGGCTTCCATTGAAAAGTACTGTAACCCATGTCCATCTCCAGACTCATGAGGTCATTTTCCAAAGGTTGGGGGGTTAGTTTCCCATGTTTCCTTCTCTCCCTGCCAGTATCCATCCAATTACTTGGTTATCAAACATACACTAACACAAGTTCGGGCACATTTTGGCTTGCAGAGTTTTAGGTAATATGTTGGCTCAACAAGAGAAACAAACAAACAAAAAAAAGAGCATTTCCTGGCAAATTAAAGACAGACAGAACCTAGAAACACAGGTGATGGATGAACATTTATAATGTCTGCCCCCCACCCCCACACTGCTTCTTTGATGCAATTCTTTTTTTTCCCTAAAGGAATTTCATGGTAATGAAATCTGTACTCAAAAATCAAGGCTTCCTAACTAGAGATATCTTGGGACTGTTCTCTGCAGTGTAGCTGTGTATAGCATGACCCTGTTTCTGAGTGTGTGTGTGAGAGTGCATGTGCGGACCAGGGGATGCTGCTATCAGCTGTGATCCAAGTCCTCTTTGAGTGCTGATCCCACAGGGTAAAATGAGACATGGATCCGATCTGGTGAGACATTAAAATCTTCTGACCTGTCTTATCTAACAGAATTCTAGTGCCTTGTTTTTCATAACAAAGATCTGGGGTAATAACTTTATTTAGTGTTTGCATTCTTCCCCACCCCTGAATTTCCAGTGGAAAGTCAAAGATGCTGATTTACAAACAGTGGTTTCTCAAGCACTATTTTTAGAACAATGCCTTACCAGATTTATAAGCAGAAGAAACTACAGTCACTTTTGAGCAAAGTAGCATTTCACTGCATAATAATGAAGTACTAATTGCTCTTTGTCATCACTTTTTATGCAAATTGCCCTGAAACATTTTCCCAATATACATTTTACATTCGAACAAAGAAAGTGGAGTCTTGACAAACAAGAATTGTGTACCCAAGCAAAAATAAAAATATCAGCTGTAAAATAAAACTGCTTAAGGTTCATTCTCTAAGGATATAAATTTTTCTACTATATCATCCCCATTATTAGATCTATTTGGCCAATAAGCTTCTTTTGAATCTAAAACAACAGTTTATGTGGCAGGCAAAAAAAAAAAGTTTATGTGCAAAACTTGCATATTTTACTCATTCTACAATTTACAATGGAAGTTTGATGTGAAAATTATATTCCCAGATGAATTGAAATAGAATAGGTCAAAATCTA
Source organism: Anoura caudifer (assembly GCA_004027475.1). Lineage (NCBI taxonomy): Eukaryota > Metazoa > Chordata > Mammalia > Chiroptera > Phyllostomidae > Anoura > Anoura caudifer. The sequence continues at coordinate 15,810 of PVKU01013653.1, forward strand.
GATCATCAAAGACATGAAATTTTGTCAAAGCATTTATCACAGACACAAATCTCACTATTTTAGAAGTTTCAGTAATTCAAATGGATTGCCATTTTCATAGAGATAGGTAATTAGCATTATCAACAAAGAAACATAATTTGCAATTATAAATAGGTACAGAGTTTGAAACATATCTCAAGGATGTGTATGTTCAAATTCTGGTCTGGAGACTCTACTGGTCACTATCATACTGACAACAGGCAATAGAAGATAAAAAAGAGAGATATAATTGATAAGTTTTCTGGGAACTTCAGAGATACACAAAATTTGAAGCTGGCCTTCCAGGTCATTATAAAGATATACTTGTGAAGGTAAAAGGATAGGATATATTTTATTAACAGACTATTAACTTGATCTATACCATTTAAATCTTTAAACAAATAATATGTGGGCTTCCATTCTTACTCTTGCCCCAAGACCCAAAAATGTTAGGGGCAAGTCTCCTTCTTAGAGTTTCTCCCCTACTTCCAGCTCACAAGCTTCAATCAAATCTGTACATTCTAAAAATGGAAAGCAATTGTCTTTAAAGGCAGCTAACTTTGAGAGCCATCACCTATGCTATTCACTAAATCCACAGTTTCCAGATTTAAAAAAAATTAGAGTATGTGACAAGGTGCTGTTTATGAAGCAGTAGAGGATTTCTTCCCAAATGCAGAGAAATGAACTCTTGCCTTATTAAATGACCATTGAAGAGTGTTATTTCCAAAATAGGATGATTCCCAAAATATAATAATTACACTGTAAGCCTTTTTAATTCTAGACTTCAAAGCCATTCACAGTCCTAAAGTAATTAGTCCACAGTCCCTTCTGAGCGGGATCCGTAAGATGTTATCCAGTCTTTTTACAAGCACCCAACCCCAGACCCTAAACAGTATTGCTTAAAATGATTGAATGAGTCAGGGGGCAGGTGGAGTGCGGAATCCTCACTCACAACCTCAGACTCTCTCTTTTAGACAGCCTGATTATGAAATGAAATACGGGTAAACATGAGCTTGTGTACCCAGGAAATGCACTGTGAAGGGCAAAATGAATTACTTATGCTGTATAGTGTGTGTATAAATCATATTAAAGCATGCTGAATAGTACATTATCATGCTTCTATTTTGCATTACAAAAGTAACTAATGTAAGCTGCAAAGTGTACTTTTAATCCATTATTCATTTCTGAAAGTAGTCAGACCACTATTCAAGTACTATAAAAGGCTACCAGCATAAGCAAGCCTGCTTTTCAATTTATGGAGATGAAACAGCAAGATTTTAAGATTAATTTTAAATAAGTCAAGTTGTATTTGTCAAAACTTAAAATAATATATACATTCCTCGCTCAGATGGAGGAATTAGGATAAATAACTCCCTCCTCAAAGAGATCATATTTCTCAAAACCTAAATCAATATAATGACTTTTATTATGTGTGATTTTCTGATATTATTCATTTTACTTCACTCTTAATGTTTACATTGGGTCAAAATCTATTTTTAGTTTCCTTTTTCACTGAGGTTCAACTGTATACATTCTGTTTTTCCGCAGGGACTAACTACCCCAGGTAGTTTGCAATTCTTCTGTAAATGTCTCCCAAAAACACAGACAAGGGCTGGGGTTCACCTATCGACCCTGAGTGCCCCATCTCAGGAACTCCTCAAAGGCCTCTCTAGTCTTGTTCAAAATCCAGAAGCCATAAAAGAAAAGATTGATAAAAATTGATAAAAACAACATAAGCACAAATACAAATGATGATCTAAGAAAACATTTGGGATCTAAATCTCAAAAGGCCAAGCCCCTTAATGTTTAATGAGTCCTAGAAATTGAGAAAAGTCCAACAGCCCACTAGAAACCAAACCAAAGACATAAAAAGAAAATTCATAGAGAAAGAAATACAAATGGTCCTTAAACATAGGAAAAGATGTGCAGCCACATTCATATAAGGAGTCATTCAAATAAAAGCTACATGACGATACTATTTTAAATTGGTAAAAAGTCCCCAATTTTTTAATCATTTTTTATTGTTCTTCCAGTACAGTTGTCCCAATTTCCCCCCTTTGCCCTCCTCTGCCTGTTCCCACACCCACTCTCCCATTGCTAACCATCTGTGAGGACACAATCACTTATACATGCTGGTGGGACCACAAATGAGAGTAAACCTCATGGATGACAGCACAGCAATCCCTATCAAAGTTACTTGCTTTGACCCAATAATCTCATCTGGGGATTTATGCTACAGATAGGAGCATCTGCATACTTATGAAATGATATAAATACAAGGTTATTCATTGCAGTGGTATTCATAATAAAAATCCAAAAACCACTGAAGTGCCCATAATAGATGTGATAGTTAATTTTATGTGTCAACTCGACTGGGACACAGGTTGCCCAGATATTCAGTCAAAAATTATTTTGAATAATACGATAGGGAATTGATTAAATAAACTACCTTATACATAGTAGAAATAGTACCCAGCTATAGAAAAACAAATGGGAATGATCTCTGTGAGAACTCTAGGACATATCAAGTCCGAAAAGACCTCCAGGATATATTAGGTAAATAACAGTAAAGTGCAGAGCAAGAGACATTGTATGTTAATCTTTGCCTAAAAGGGAGGGAACTAAAGATATATATTTCTTTTTTTAAGATTTCATTTATTTATTTTTAGAGAGAGAGGAAGGGAGGGATAAAGAGAGGGAGAGAAACATCAATGTGTGGTTGCCTCTCGCAAGCCCCCACTAGGGGCCTGGCCAGCAACCCAAGCATGTGCCCTGACTGGGAATCAACCCTTTGGTTCCCAGGCCTGCACTCAATCCACTGAGCCACACCAACCAGGGCAAGGATATAGATTTCTAATTGTTTGTGTTTGCATTAAGAAACATTGAAAAACAAATGCTGTAAATAAAGTTATTTTCTTGGGTGTCAAAGTGAACCAGGACATATGTTAATACTTGTAAATGAATACTCTCAATCTTTTTGGTTTTTGAACTATATGAAATATTACTTATTTAAAAAATAAATTTTAATTTAAAAAGAAATACTGCAATTTCTTTATATCACTCTAGTTTATTTCTTTTATTGCACTTATCACCAACTGAAATTTTCTTATTGGTTTTCTTATTGGAAATTTAGTTATTGGTTTCCTTGTTTCCTCCCCTCCAGAATAGGGGACAGCAAACTGTAGCATGTGGGCCAAATCTAACCTGCCTTTTATTTTGTAAATAAAGTTTTATTGGAACACAGACACGTTCATTCATGTATATATTTCTAAGCCTGCTTTTATGCTACAGTGGCCGAGTTGAGTTATTGTGATAGAGACCATATGGCCCACACAGCCCAAAATATTTATTATCTAGCCCTTTACAGAAAAAGCTTGCTGATGCTGGTCTAGAATATGAATTCCTTCCTAATAAAATGTAAGAACTCAAATCTTACTGGTCTCCACTGTATCCCTCATCACCCAGAGCAGTATCTATTGCATCAACAATAGACCTCAACACTGCTCATCAGCACTGTCCCAGGTTGGGTTCCCAGGGAAACAAAGAAAGATGGAGATCATTGTGCTAGAGGTTTCTTAGGAAATGCCCCTATGATGGCCTGAGGAAGGCAAAGAAGCAGGGCCGGGCACACAGAGAACTCAAGCCTCAGTGCAGTCTCAGCAAAATGCCTTACTTGACCTGGTGCACAGTTCTGAAGATGGGATCACTTTTCAGAGCTCTCCAGATGAAGTGAGAGGGTGGGGCCTTTAGAGGCTCACTTGTATCTGACATTGGATGGGGACTACCTTGGGAAGGGGTTGTGAACTTCAGGGAAGCAGCTGTTGTCAGCCAAAGTTACCCCTGATGCGGTGCTACCAATGAGCGCTGTCTGCCTGCAGCACTGCCGCGTGCTGGGGTGAGACATCTTTCATTGCTGGAGGAAGGGGAAGGGAGTACACACACAGCATTCATGTACAAACTGAAATAATGAACAGCTGTGTGAGTGTGTTTGTATGCTTCTGCTCCGATGGTAATTCCATCTCTTTTGGAAGTACCAGTCAGTAAATCTTAATCTAATAATTTTCTTTGGGCTTTTCAATGTATGTCTTGACTTTGTATACTCTCAGACTTTGAGACAAAATTGGAATTCAAGGAATTTGTTGCAAGATGCAGGTAATAGCAGTAAGGGAATGGAAAGCCAGACAGGGGAAGGGAGGGCAGTCAATCCACTGCCCATGGCAATACAGTATAAGGAGAGCTGCTTAAAGTGGGGTCCAGGGAATAGATCCCTCCAGGCACCGTTTGTCACTGAGTTCACAACTACAGTTGTTATCAATTCTACCTTATTCTGAACAGTGGTTTCTGAGCAGAATTACCAGTAATAGAATTTTTTTGCTCACCCAAAACTTAAAGTTAAGAGCCAATGCCCGAATGAAAAAGTTATACTGATACCTAAATGCTATAAGAGCAGCATGGTATAAAAATCCCTTCCTAATGACTACCTTATATACTCTCAGAAGGAAGGTGCAGGTTTGCCTTTCCTAACAACTTCTCTGCTCTGAGAGGAGCTGATCAATAGTTAGTTTCATTCCCTTACTCTCCCTCCATTATCTCCAGGCATCACCATCAACACAAGGGAAGATGAAAGAGAAATCAAATAGTCACCTAGAACCTTTTCACTCATTTGGGAGATTGTAACCTGATGATCATACATTTCAATCAGAAGGCAGAAATTTTCACATTTTTCTAGGAAGGGTGAAATACATTCCATGCCAAACATAAGTTTTTATCCTTTGAATCTAGAGATTCTATATTTCTCATTTTAAAACAACAGTTCCTATGGGAACAAAGTATCAGTTTCTCTTAGCAACTGCTGCAGCTTTTATAACATAGATAAACTTGGTTTCCTCATGAAATACTTTCACTAAGAGCTTATTGTTACTATAAAACCAAGCTTACCATAATATAACTTAAAAAAATCTAAGCAGAATGCAAAATTACATATAGAGTGTGATAAGTATGTACAAAATAACATTTGTACAGAACACAAGAAGACTTCAAAGAAATAACTAAAATATTAATTCTTTGTTCTTTGTGTCCACACATTCTAAATGTTTGTTTTGTGCACAAAATAAATATAGTGCAAAAAAGATCATCTAAACACAATATAATTTTATTTTAAATTAGAGATGGAGGAGGAAGTGTTATAAACTCTAAATTTGGAGCCAGAGCATTTATTTCCTGCTCTGTCTTTGCAACTCTATCACTGGATAGTGGGGCACAAATCACTTAATGACTGGCCTGCAGCTCTTCCCATGAACAGTGATTTCTAGGGGCTTTTTAATTCTAAAGCTCAGTGATTCTATAATTCTACTTTCCCACAATAATTGTGTGGGGCTGTCTCAATATCAGAATAGTTTACAGATTTTGGAGAGCATGAAAATCACCAGAGGAGTAAGAGATAATGAAGTGCTGGCAAGGATGTAGAGAAAAGGGGACACTTGTGCTCTGCTGGTGGGAATGCAGACTGGTGCAGCCACTGTGGGAAACAGTATGGAGCTTCCTCAAAAATTAAAAATAGTACTACCATATGATCCAGCAATTCCACATCTGAATATTTACCCAAGGGAAATATAATCACTATCTGGAAGAGATATGTGTACCCCCATGTTCATTGTTGAATTATTTACAACAGCCAAGACATGAAAATAACTAAAGTATCCATCAATAGATGAATGGATACACACATACACACACATGTGCATATATATATGTATGTATGTATAGTGGAATATTATTCAGTCATAAAAATAAGGAAATCCTGTCATTTGCAACAAGGTGGATGGACCTTTAACATAAGGGCATTCTGTTAAGTGAAATAAGTTACGTAGAGACAGATAAATACTGTATGATATCACTTACATGTGGAATCTAAGAAAACCTAACTCATAGAAACAGAATAGATTGGTGGTTGCCAGAGGCAAGGTATGGGGGACAGGAGGGATAAGTGAAGAGGGTCTAAAGGTACAAACTTCCAGTTACAAATAAATGAGTCCTGGGGACGTAATGTACAGAATAGTGACTGTATACAACCGTTTTGCATATTTTTAAGTTGCTAAGAGAGTAGATTTTACAAGTTCTCATCACACGAAAAACTGTAACTATGTGAGGTGACCATGTTAACTAAACTTATTGTAGTGCATCATTTCACAATATATACCTATGTTAAATCATTACACTACATACCTTAAACCAATACAGTGTTATCTTAATAAAACTTAAAAAATAAAAATTAAATTCAAATAAAAAAGTAAATCACCAGGTAGCTTCTTTTTTATTTTTATTTTTCATTGACTTGAGAGAGAGAGAGAGAGAAACATCAGTTCGTTGTTCCACTCATCCATGTATTCACTGGTTGGTTCTTGTATGTGCCCTGACAGGGGATTGAGCCTGCAACCTTGGCGTATTGGGATGATGCTCTAACCAATGGAGCTACCTGGCTAGGGCCAGTGGAGCTTTTTAAAAACAGATGTCTGGTCTGCCACCTCTTAGGTTCTCCATCAGTACATTAGGCAGGGCTCAGGATCTGCATTTTTATTATGGCTTTCAGGAAATTCTAATGTAGACCACATTTGGGAGCCACTATAATGATGCATTCTTTGTACAAGTTTTGAAAATGTTAAAATTGCCTAATAAAAGAAACTATTTGGCACAAGACAATTAATCTCCTTTGAGACCAGCATTACAATGAGAACTTGGGGCAGTTTTTGTCCTAAAATATGTAACTCAGACACATCTATTCACCGTAACCACCTTGTTATATTAATCTTCAATCTTGGCTCCATCAATACGTTTTCACATCTTGAAGCATCGCTTTGTGCCATCTGTAACATCCAATGTGACTTATCACTGAAACATACCAGACTCCTTTCATGTGTGGGACCTGGCATGTGGAGAGCAAATACACTGTTCCATTGGTGAGGAGGCCTGCCTCACATTCTCTAACAGAAGCGATTTTCGGTTTGTCAAATATGATTACAGTGATCTGCTACTGGTGGTGTGAAAGCTAACAATAAAAGATGGAGAAAAAATGAACCAGTTTGTGTATTATGTTTGCTAATTCATATTCAGAATAAGTTTACAAATCAGAGCACAAAACCAGAAAGCTTTTCCTGGGAACTTTCTTTCCTCTGAATGTGAAACTAGGACCCCCTGGTGAGCAAAAAGGAAAGGTCCTCATAGAGAAATTGCTTACCAAAGATAAGCAAATTTTTTACAAAGTGGGGCATAATAAAATATATTTCAAATGCATTATTACCTTCACAAAAATTATTTACATACACTTTGAAGTAGTAATATCCTTCAGCATTAAAGGGTCATTAATTTGGTAATATTCTATTTGTTGATCTAGGTGCTAGTTATATGGATGTGTTCACTTTGTGAAAATTTGTTGAGGTGTAAATGTATGACATATACCTTTATATTATGTTACAATATAGTAAAAAAATTGCCTCAAATGTGTGCATACAATTTTTCATGGATGTAAGTCTTCTATATCTCTTGTAGATAGCATGTTAGAAAACTCAAGGAGGGAGAGAAAAAGGAAAAAGATAGAATGAGTTTCTGAGTACAAATGGGGTAAGAAGGAAGACCCAAGTCAAGGTGAAGTGAGACCCAATGTGAACACGATGGCATGGCCATCTAATACGGCCATCCTTGGGGTAACGTCAAACGTCATAGCTGACCATTTTTATTAGTCACCCTTTTTAATGAAGACTGACAGATAAAGATACAGATTTGGGCTATGAAGATAAAAGTAAAAGCAATGTGATTTCTCTTACTACACAACTGGTACTCCATTTCCAAGAAAAATAGTATGAAATCATAGAAGCCAGGATTTAAATACTGAACTGGCCACTTACTAGCTTCTATGATGTTGGGCATATTTAACCTCTCTGAGTGTTGGTTTATTCCTTGTAAAAGAGAGGTAATAAAACCTATGTTGTGGGATTGTGAAAGTCAAATGAACAATATATTAGAAGTACTGGTCCAGTGTCTACTTCAGATAACAGTAATGATTATTTTTCCTGCCCCAAGATGTGAAAATTTTGAAAAAAATAAAAATGTGCTTTCATTTGGAATTACTTAAATCTGTTTCAAGGCAAAATTAAATATTTTGGTCAAAAAAACATTTTATTTTTCCATGGTGGACTGAAAACATTTTTAGGACCAATGTGATTCCTATGTGCCAAAGGAGTGTGACTGGGCAGTTTTCCCTTTTAATTTTCGACAGTGATGTGAAATATGCAGTCACCCTGGTAGGCAGTTACTGTTGGCACTTAAGCCCTTAGCAGTTAGTATAAATCCTGGGTGCACACAGCCTTCGATTTCCTTTACGACAGTTGCCTAGGAGGGATTTGTTACTCTTGTCCTGGTGCACTTAGGTTAGAAAGGTGAAAAGTTTTTGTCATACTGTAAAACTGAACAAACATTAGTTTTAATTTTTCTACCCAAATCAAAATACGATGAAGTGGTGATTGTTAGTTCTAGATCTCAGTTCCACTTGTGTATACTTAGCTAAATACATAAAGATTCAGAATTTTGTGGGTTTTTTTCTCATAAATTACCTCTATTGTAATCATATGCTATTCAGTTAACACCAGAGAGATCTGTATCCTCAAAAATCTTTGTTAATATATGCAGAAATCTAGAAACATAAAAACCCTTTAAAATAACGTTGGAGCCCAGATTAAACCCACAAATGCAAGAAAGTTCGGGGTTGAGTAACACTCTCTCCTTCACTTGAACTGCCACTGTGATGGTTCAGACTTGGTGAACTGGAACACGATTGACAGCAGGCAAGCTTGCCATTTCAAGTCTCCCAGATTAAACTGAAGTCTTGTTTTTAATTTCATTTCCTTTTTTATTTAAAAAAAGAACTTGTTATTCACATTTTGAAATTATGCTAAAATGTAAGTTAACTGTCCCAGGGCTGCCTCTCTGCCTGGCTGCTCACTAGATAAAACACAAACATATGATCAAAAACAGCCTCCTTGTGGACAGCCCAACACCACCAGTGGTGCTGGTCTTCAAGGGCTCTAAAGGCATGAAATAGCCAGTGTCTCAGAATACTCTACCCAACACTATACAAAGAAATTATGAAGATTTTTATACGTGAGTCCATTGCCTGCATTGGAAAACAATGGCAGGACTTTAGTCTGTATTTTAAGAGGGAAGTATTGGGGAAATGGATTAGTCTTTGATTTGAGCAAAGATTCCATGTTCACTACTCTCGTGCTAGCCTTGACCCTATTATTGAGTCTTTGTCATTCCCAGCAAGCCTTTGTGACTCGATTTCACTGTCTATGACATAGGAATAATACATGCAAGTTTTATCTTCTGCAATTGCTGTACCCTTGAAAAACCTGTGTGACCTGGATTGTGAAAAATAAAATTACAAGCTTTGACTATAGTAGAAAAATATTTAGGATACCCAAAAATGAATCCTTTTGTCAAGTAATCCTTTTATACCCTCTTTTAAAAATAAATTCAATTTTTAGTATTATGTTCTTTAAAACCAGAACCCATTAAAAAGGGAAAGTATAGTGATTCCTGTGGCTACTCTTTAATGAGTCAGACCCAAGGGTTCCCTTCCTTTCTCCTCAAAAAGATTTCTGGAGGAGGAAAGAAGATGGTGGCACGGTAAGAGGAAGCACATTCCTCTTCCCCCTACACGCAGGAGAAAAACCTGGCCAATTTACAGCAGAGCACAGCAAACAGACATCAGAAACACAGCATATTTGAAAACAGGAGATTGAAAATTGCAGCAGACATTGAAAAACCAGATGGTAAGGAGAGTTCTCCAGCAGTGTGGAGACCAGGGTGGGGGCTGAGGTCCCAGGCCAGCACTGGCCATAAGACTCTAGGGAGGGAGCCGGGTCAACCACTCCCTGATCAGCCAAACAAGGTTTTGGCAGCACCGGGATAAACCTGGTGGCTTGAAATCTCACAGAGAGGAATTAAGATCTCATAGCCCTGGGAGGATTGTGAGTTGGAGCTCTCACGACTGTTTGCGCCCACGTGCCATTGGGAACAGCTGCACGGGGATCCATCAGGGGCCCCCGCGCCCTCGGGGACCTGCGTGGACTGCTGGGACATCTTAGGTACCTGTGTGTGACCTGCATGGGGGTCGATTCGTGCTCGCACGACAGTCGGCACCCGTGCATGGAAGGCTGGGAGATCATTAGCGATTGTGCGCGATAGGTGCACACTGCCTCAGAAGATACGCCTGAGGCCCTGTGTGGAGAGGCCCCAGGCTAGCTATGAGGACAGTAGCCCAAAGATAACTGAGTGCTAAATAGGGAGAAAAACAATACAGTCACCCCTTGGCCACTGCAGTCAGCAAAGCCAGAAAAACAGGCTTGGCAAATTTGATAACAGCAAGACTTGGCATTTTGGGTTGTTTATTTTTAAATTATTTTTTCATTATATTTATCTTTTTTACCCCTCAACTCCTTTTGCTTCTCATTACTTCTTTCTTGTTTTATTCCGTCTTCCTTTCTTTCCAATCTTATCTCTTCTTCCTTTTCTTTTTTCTTTTCTTTTCTTTCTGCTTTTCTTTATTCTCTTTTCATTTTTTTCTTCTTTTCTTTGTTTTCTTCCTCTTTTCTCTTTTTAAATACCTATGAGTGAGACAAAAAAAAAACAAAACAAAACAAACAAAAATCCCTGGAACTGTGGAAAGACCAGAGTTGGTCCCAAAGAGGGGGCATTTCAACAGCTGAGACACTGGAAGCTGTGAACACCAGGATGCCCGAAGGAGACAACACCACTGAATCTCACAGGTATTCTACCACAGAAGTTCACACCATAAACCCAGGGAACCAGAACAAATCAATTTAAGAAACTGAGCCTGACAAGAAGAGCCTCACAAACAATGGGAAGACACAAAAACTATCCCCAAATGAAAGAAAAGTAGGAAGCCCCAGAAAGAATGCTAAATGAAATGGAGGCAACACAACTATCAGATTTTGAGTTGAAAACAATGGTTTTCAGGAAGCTCCAGGCTCTCAATTAGCTACCAGAAACTACAGGGAAGCTATGATGAACTCACTGCAAACTATATCAACATGAAAAAGGAAATAGAAACTATCAACAATGGCCAAGAGAAAATGAAGAATACAATTTCTCAACTGAAGAACACAGTGGAAGGAATCAAAAGCAGAGTCGATGAAGCAGAAGATCAGATCAGTGAGTTGGAGAACCAAGTAGAAAAAAACATCCAGAAAGAGCAAGAAAAGGAAAAGAGGCTCAGAAAGAATGAAGAGGGATTAAGAGAAATGCAAGACACTATGAAACATAATAATATCTGTATAATAGGGATACCAGAGGGAGAAGAAGAAGAGCAAGCGATAGAAAACCTATTTGAAAAAGTAATGATGGCAAACTTCCTTAATTTGATGAGAGAAAAAATCACACAAATCCATGAAACACAGAGAGTCCCAATCAAGAGGAACCCAAAGAGGCCCACTTCAAGACACATCATAATTAAAATGGCAAAATTCCAAGACAAAGAGAGAATCTTAAAGTCAGCAAGGGAGAAAAAGGAAGCAACATACAAGGGAGCCCCAATAAGGTTAGCAGCTGACTTCTCAATGGAAACGCTCCAAGCCAGAAGAGAATGGCAAGAAATATTCCA